>JAFMSR010000032.1:195937-209498 GCA_022818135.1 Saxidomus purpurata
ACTCAAATTCTGCTGTATTCCCAGTTGGTGTATAGTTACAGTAAAACCTCGTTAACTCGAGCATTGATAACTCCAGAAACCCGGATAACTCGAGGACTCCTGACGGTCCCGGCAATTTTACCTCTATGTTTAACCAGAAAATACTATGGATAACTCAAGCATCGATAACTCAAGAACCCCAGATAACTCGAGGAACATCTTTAAATTGTCTTAAATCATTTGTAATTACACCCACTTGCTACTTTTATTGAATAAGAAGAAAATGAAGAAAATCATGTTTGCGAGTTTTTAATTACGAGAACTTGATGATGAGATAAAAAGTTTGAGTCTGAGCAGGCTTTTGATAATAAAGCTTGAGAGAAAATCCCAAACTGCATATTCTTTCGTTTGATTTCTATAACCTCTACGCTAACTGAAAGAAATTTGCTTTTTCTTTGTTCAAAGCTGTTTCATAGCTATCTTTTGCCAATGCATATAACGATCTTTATTTATATTTTGATACATTTGTTGAGCGATTAAAATAATATTAACTGTCATGTGTTTGTTTATTTAACTCTGTCTCGGATGACATCTACAAAAAACAGATTGAAACATGTTTGTAATGCGTTTCTTGAAAATGCCACATGTGATGTGTTATACCGATTCACCGGTGCTGTGCCTATACGACAACGGGTGTGAGTTAATAATCACTATTCGCTCTTGAATTAATTGCAAACAAATTAAGCTTAGGCCAAAATTGTCTAGCATACTAGTCGCCTGGCATTATTGGAAAACAGTAGGAAAAACCCAAGTGACCCCTAAATACACTTTTCACATTTACCTTTTGTGTTTCTGTTTGTTTGATTGTATGTTGAAAATCTTTACCTGTTATGATCCTCTCTGTTTGATTAATTGATAAAAATTTGGAAATGCACGAATACATTTATTTATACCCCAAAAACAACCGATACAAATTAATGCAAGACTGTCTATCTGTACAATGAAAAATTTCCTTTTCTTATGTACTGACTGCCTTGTAAACAATTACATTTCAATTACTTTGATCAAATTTTAAATATAAATACCAGTGAAATTATACACTCTGGTGGAAACACAACATTTGAAATTGTACACAAAGAAAAAACGAAGTAAATAAATAAAAAATAAATAAAAGTAAACAGTTATCCTTAGTGATGAAATTTGAAATTCAACACTTCATAACCCATAATCACACAGAACAGAACAAATATTTCGTATCATGATTGAGCTTATACATAGTGTTGTTTTGTTGTCAACATGCCATAGAGTGCCAGGTGGATTAACTGAGTATGCTTATTCCATGCCCTCTGGTCACAGGTACAACTGACTATGACAATAGAGGTGACAACTGCTATTATAATCCTGTGAAAAGTAAATTAGTGCTTGATAAGTATTTTTAACAGCTGTGTCTCAAATTAAAGCTTCACTTTTTTTCTAGATAGTTAGTAGGTAGAAGATAAAGAACTGACATTCATAAATATTCTGAAACATTTTGAGGTTCCTGAAAATGTTGGTTCTGGAAACTTTATTTATCAAACTATTGTTACTGCACACATCATGACAGTTGGAGGTGGGGGCAACTTGCATAGATCAAGGGTACATAACAGTCAGTTTTAAATAAAAGTCCTTGCAAATTTACTACAAAGAGTAAAACGATTTACCATAAGCAAATTGTATGAGAGAAAGGTCCTCCAACATTTCCCCAACATGACTCCTGTACTTCAGCGCTTGCAACACCACCTAGCCGTAGTCCTCTGCATCGTTTCTAACCTGTTTGTGTCAGCTTGGGAGTATGGACTCAAAACCTTTGAAACATACTCTTATTGGGTCTGTCAATAGTATCGGTGGAATGTCACATAAAGTTTTTAGTAAATTAATTTAAAATAAGTCCTGTTCTTGTATAAACGCTGTCCAGAGTAGGGCAATGATATTTTTTCTAGGTTTTGGTTAATATACACCTAATGCTGCCCTGTGTGGTGAACTAGGTTGGAGACCACCGACTGTTAAACAATGAAAGTCAGTATCTAGACAGTGGCATAGATTAATTAGTATGAATGACAACAAAATTAATTATAAAATCTTTAGTTTTTGTGATAAAAAATCTAGTAATAAATGTAAAAATTGGCAATATCATTTTAAACAACACTTACATAAAATTGATTTGTTAGACATTGCTCAAAAGGGTTTAGTATTGACTTCGAAATGTTTCTGTAATACAATAGAAGATGTGTCCATGGATAGTTATGTTAAGGAATGGGAAATTTTTATACAACAACAAAGAAGTATCAATAGTAATGGCAGAAATAAACTCAGGACATACAGGTTATGATTCCCAAACTGAATTTTATGTATCACAGTTTATGCCAGTTTAACATCGTTCGGCTTTAGCTCAGTTCAGATGTGGGGTTACCCCCATACGCCTGGAAACTGGAAGATACTAACAATTGCCTGTTGAAATAAGAATCTGTCCAATCTGTAAATCTGAGTGTTATTACACTGTCCTTCATATCAGACTCATAGACATGTATTGTTTGAAAAAGCTGTTGAAATAAACCAAGATTTTGATGATATGAAAGATAATACAAAATTGGTATTTGTACTCTCAAATGATCAAGTGGTAAAATGTACTGCCAAAAACCTGTTACGCAATTTAAAATGAAAGATCTAATATATTGTATAAATAGACATGTTTTGTGTTAATCTATACTGAACACTTGTAGATTCATATTACATGTTCTTGTTCAAGTCAAATTAAGTTAAGTGCTGTTCATTGGACAGCTTACGTAATTGTCGTATAACTATTTTAAGAGTTGGATTTTATTTTAGAAAACTATGTAAGTAATGTACTAAATAATGTTTTAGTATCAAATTTGTTTTATTTGTTTAAAGTCATCTAAAACCCTTCTACTAATCAAGCTACATTTGATCTGATCAAGTGTAATCCCATTATTTTACACCCATTTTTGAATAATGCATTTGCAGAGTATTCCTTTTCAGTGTCTTAAGTTCTACTTTTAAGGCAGTTTTTAATATAAAGCAAGGGAGTTTTAGGTTTTTAGCTGTACACATGTAAAATAGATTATTAATCTGATTTTGAAATGTATAAATACTATTTTCTCATAGTCTCTTATAACTCAAATATGAGTGGCATTGTACATGTACTAATGTAAAATAACGGTGATACTTTGTATATGATTTTTTATGCAATGTGATATTATCTATGAAATGTACAATGATGAGACTGAAATTAACAATAAAATTTGTATATATGAATGTTTAATATACTGTAACGGGGATCATATATACATAATTAAATCATAAACATTATAAACATTATAGCTCTAGTTAAAAGTATTTTGTTTGTTTGTGTATTACAATACTTTTGATATAATTACAGAATTATAAGTATATTCATTGTTCGAAGTATACCTAAATTACTATAATCAGACCACTTTGGCAAAATAATAACTCGTGACCAAATCCTATTGTTATATATGTGTCTATAGCTATTTGACTATTTTGTGCAGAGGCCATTATCTTTTATTAAATAATGTTAAAATATGCTTGTCGCGTGTTCGTAACTGCATATGCGACAACTATAATAATGCACTTATGTCGTCCGTGTTTTCTATACAATTTAAGTTCATCGCCCGCTTTTTAAATGATACTGTATCTGTATTGTATAGAATTGCATGAAACGTCAAAGTTTTCTTTATTGTTTGTATATCGTCCGCATTTTCTACATGGTTTATATCTCGCCCGCATAAGTATGCAGTATCTGTATTTAATTAAAATGAAGCGTCCTTGTTTTCAGGTTTTGTGCTGTTATAAACCTCCGCGTTTTCTATAAAGTTTGTACATGTACTGCGTTTGCTGTTTTATGCTGTACCTGTATTTTATAGAAGCGTAAATGTTTTCTATACTGTTTAAAATATGCTATGTCTGTATTTTATATAGTTGAATGAAGCGTCCGTGTTTTACACTGCTATAATTATATCATCCGCCTTTTTCACAATGTGTACATATCGTCCGTGTTTTCTATACAGTTTGTATACAGTCCGCTGTTTTATGCTGTATCTGTTTTCATATAGTTGAATGAAGCGTCCGTGTTTTCTACACTGTTTATAAGCAAGTAAGTAAGTAAATAGTTTATTATTGTGACATGTTCTTGTGTTAAATCAACGTATTTATTGTCAAGAGTTACCACCCCTAGCACATCCATACGTATCTGATTATACAGTTCACATTCTAGCATAAAATGTCTCTCATCCTCGACCACGCTCATCGTACAAAATCGACAAAGTCTTTGATCTACTGTTTCACCTACAAATCGTCCTGTTTCTATACTTAAAGGTAGTGTTCCAAATCTGAATTGACTCAGTAATGAACGTTCATATTTCTTTAGATTTAAACATACATAATCTTCACATTTAAGGACATTTTTAAAAGTTCGGTATGTTCTTATAAAAACCTTGAATATCTTGGACCCACTTTGAAGAGTAATAATTATTAATGCGCAAATTGATATCTGACAAATAAACTGTAGTCTGTGAATTGAAATAATTGCCAAGACCTAATTTGTTCATGATTAGCTCCTGTAGCTACTCGGTACCCATCCAGTTATATATCGTCAGCGTTTTCTATACTGTTTGTATATCGTCCGCGTTTTCTAAACTGTTTGTATATCGTCCGTTTTAAGCCGCATATGCATTTTATAGAATTAAAAAGATGCTGTATCTGTTTTTCATATGGTTGAATGAAGCGTCCGTGTTTTCTACACTGTTTGTATATCGTCCACGTTTTCTATACTGTTCTATATCGTCCGTTTTTTATGCTGAATTATAGAATTAAAAAGACAAAATGACTAAGAATACTTCGATAGAAATTGTTTCTAGCTGTAACAATAGACACAATTATTAATACTGTAAAAACTTTCTCTGAAAAGATTGTGTATTTCATTGTCAATCATGTTATTTGCTCCACACATGTATGCATTATTTTGTAACTGGCTATAAATGTAAATGTCATTTTATGCCAAATAAAATATGTTATGTTATGTTATGTTATGTTATGTTATGTTATGTTATGTTATGTTGTGTTCCGCTGTATATTTATTTTATAGAATTAAGACGATGCATAAATGTTTTCTGCACTGTTTAAAGTATGCTATGTATGTATTTTATAGAATTACAATGTACATGTTTATGTAGGAACTTGTGCTTTATGTGTACTTTATAGAAACTAAAAGAATCGTCCGTGTTTTCTGTACTGTATAAAATTGAATTGATCCGTATAATTTATGCTTAAAAAGTAATATGAAAATTGCGTCAAACGATCTTATCTTGCTTATGTACATTTGTACAATAAGTTAAATGTCGCCGAAAGTTGCCATTAACTAAAACATGTCCTACGGCTCTCTGAAGCAGACATGTATAATACTTCTATAACGAAGAAATTATCACATTTTTGAACATATGTATTTACATTGTGTTCACACACAAACGTAGGATTTTCTCACATTTACATAACGACGAATTTTGAGAAAATTGTCTTAACTCTCAGTATTTTCCGCGTATTTTAGTTGTATAATCTCGCACTGTATATATGTTTTGTATCTTTAAAATAACATTGTTTTACAGGTTATCGTGGTAGCCGTGGGAGCAAATGATATTGGCCTGAAGTATCCAGAGAGAATTGCTGAGGATATTCTGTATCTTTGTGATGTGATCCATAGTACATCTCCAAGGTAACTACTTTAGCATATCTCAATTATCACAGTCAATATTTTATAATGTCTAATAAGTACATGTGGTCACTATCCAAGACACAATAGCCTAGTTTTACGTAAACATATTGGAGTAGCAGTATACACAGTCACAAGTATAAATATGTTATTTCATTCTAATTAGAAAAAAAAAACGATCAGGTACAATTACATTATAAGTATGTGCACGTGCAGCCTCCAAGGTGCAGTGGTAGCGTGTTCGCTTCATGCTCGGATTCGATCCCGTATATTTTCTATTTTGTAAAACAATTGTGCATATTAAGTTCATTGTAAATATCTTTTTTCCACAGTGCTACCGTATTGGTGTCCACTGTCTTGCCAAGATGTCAGCACATGTTTTTGGTTGTGATATGCCAGAGCACTACATCCGCAAATGGAACGATGACACGTGTGTGGTCAACAATCACTTGCGTAATCTTTCTTACGAGTACGAATGGTTCCGTGTAATTGAGCATTCCCAGTTCTATACAATATTTGGTAAGTATCTAAAATAAGCCAAGACTCATGATCAAGAGTAAACATAACATAGCACAGCCTTAACGTCCAATGCCTTGCAATTCATTATAATTGTATGTCTTTAATAGAAATGATGCGGTGGTATAGAGGGTAAGGCGTGTGCCGCTCATCCCGGAGTTTGTGGGTTCGAGCACCACTGGTGTCACGTCCGTACCTCCTCATAATATGACACTGGTACTAAGTATAAACTGAACTAATATAAATGCATATAAAAGAAAGACTGGTTATTCGATGGTTGAGGTCGTGTTTCACACTGAAATCCTTACATTTTCAAACCGATAACGCTAGAATTTTATTTGTTTTAGGTACCAACAAAAGGCTTCTCAGTAAGGATGGTCTTCATTTGAACTATGAAAGTACGGATGTTTCGGCGATAATTTAGAGCAGGCAGTACAGCAACAGAAACTGGTACGAAAGACGATAACAGCAGTGACGACTCCAACCTACGAAGAACCTGAATCCATATTGACAACAACAGTCCAAGGCCCGTGACTCTACAGTGAAGTTGTGTGTACAATAACCAAAACCGCACAGTCACTACCTAACGTTTCCGTAGTTTCAAAGGCCCGTCCTAGAACAGTAAATTCTGCGGTGAAGGCTTCCACACGCACATCAAAAACTGCAAGAACACACCAGTCACATCGAGCTACAGTATCCACAACAACAGCTACTTCTCGACATGCTAAAACTAAGAGATTACAACAAGTACGCCGCACCAGTGTTCCCACTCAGTATTTTTTCAAGGGTATTCCCTGGAGACAAAAAGTGGGGGTAAATCTAAATTTTTGGGGGGTATGAAAATTATAAGATAGACAAGCGCTGACCATTGCACATTTTTTACAACCTGTGATAACCACTTGTTCTGAAACCGTTTCGGGTACTTTTTCCTACTTTTAAAACTACTCGTAGTTGTGTCAGTACTCGTGGATGGCAATTCTTCACTTTGTTGTTGGGCATCATTTATTTTATTCGCTGTGAAGCCAAACACAATGCTTTGACAGCGACAATTTTGCAGACGAAGCCCGGATCATTAGATTGGTCACACTTTTAAAGTGCTAATATTACTTCCCAGAGCATTAAAATATGAAACCCGTCTACATTTCATGACGTCAACGGTAAATCATCAGCAGTGGCCGAGAAAGTAGAATTTCCATGATCTATTTTTAGAACATACTGAGGGATTCATGCTGAACCTACTCGTCCTTGGCATTTTCGTACGCGCGCCATCTCGCACATGGTGAAAATTATATGCGCGATATTTATTTTTTGCGTGATTTACGTAATAATTTACGAGAGTGGGAACACTGCGCACTATCATATCCATACCGACGGAAACAACCCCTCATCCTACCCGAACTACAGAGATCAGCAGTCGTGTCAAGTTAGTGCCTACACAGCAGAGGAAGCCCCTTCACATTCTGTTACTACTACTAAAGCAGGACGATCACGGAAACCGTCAAGGAAACTTAAAAATAAAATTATGTTAATAGAATCAGACACGAAGTTTTCATTGAGCAGTGATAATGTTAAGTTATTTGGTGGCGGAAATAGTACCCCAGTGTTTACAAAAACAGACATATCTTTGACGCATCATGAAGCTGCAGATACCATGCATCAAAATCTTCCAGATAGTGTGACATATGAACCGCCTTATCGCCCTGAACCTGGCTCCGTGTATGTGTTTGATGATTCTGGTGGTTCAAATCGAAAGGAAGATTAGAGAGCTGACATATACATGAAAATATAACGGTCGGCGGAACTACACGTCAGAAGGAAAAACAATCCAATGGATCTTCTTCAAAATTAATGACCAAGGCAAAACTAGTGACAAGTTTCAAAAACATGTATTCCGCTTCATTGATGGGGACTATAATGGGCGAACTGTTTAGTTTATTTTGGTGATAGTGAAGTATATAAGACGCTACCGCATGGCAACCGAAAAGGAAGTATTCGCCAATTCAAACGTACAATGCCGTCAGTTATGAACAAGATATAAAATCTGACGGAATTAAGGACAAACCAAAAGACCTAACTGATAAATTTCAATCTCAGGCGTCACCGGACTCTCAATTTGAAGGAATAAAGGTACCCAGAAATGAAAAACAAATTAAAAACACTCAGGCAAACATAAGAAAGGAAGCAAAGTTGTCGCACGACGTGCTGTATGGATTACACCTTCTAGTAAATCAACTGGACAATTATATTTTAAGTATAAAAACCACACCCGATTTAGAAGTTGTTGTTGGAAACACTGATATAATGAATGAAGTAAATATACTTTTACAACTTAAAGCTGCTCGCTCTCAGTTACCGTTTTTATTAAAATTGATATGATTATACATAAATATAAAACTAAAGGCTAGAATGAAATTATAAGCAAAAATCTTGGTAGGAATTTGCAGACATCGATTGAATATGTCGGTTACACGGCACCGCTACACTATATGTTTATATTGAAATTTCAAAAGCGTTTGCAACGCTTTTGAATTTGGTAGCATATTGTTTTTAAAATTTAGAGATATACGTGGCAGGAATTTGTACTGTAGCCTTTTTATATGACTAAATGTTCTAAACTACGTTATTTATATACAGTTTGAAGAACTTTATTTTTTTACCAAAATCTGAGAGCGAGCAGCTTTAAAGACATCACCTTAGATCTGTATTACGCCACTACATTCAACTTACTTTTCTGAGGTGACTTTTATGTTTCGGCTCTAGTATGCAGACATCCAATGTTTAAAAACAAGCCTATTACCTATTATCCCTGTTGCTTTTATGCTTCATGAAAGAAAATTTCAAAAATGCCACGAACAATTCCTTGATATTTTAAAATCCAAAATTCCAAAACTTGCCGATGAGAAAGTGTGTATCATTACAGATAGAGAAAAGGGAATAATAAATGCCTTTGAAAATGGCTTGGTAAATTGTAAAGTGTTAATAAGTTGGAACCACGTCTTGAATGGCATTAAGTTCTGGTTAAGTAAACACGGTGATAAAAGCGGAGAAAAGAGTGTACGATGCGCAAATCCGTCAACTTATGCACTGTGCAACACGCGAATAATTTGAAAGTAAATACAACGAAATGAAAAGTGATTGAAGTGCACCCTTTGTCAGCTATTTTGAGGACAATATCTATAATACAATTGTAAACTATGCAAATCGCTGGATTCTGGAGCCGTTATCAGTGTACTGTGCTGGTGTAACTAATAATGTCGCGGAAAGTTTGAATGCAAAACTTAAACGATTACTGGATAATAAAGAGCGAGCCATTGATGAAATCGTACTATACCTCAACTATCTGCAAGGAAGCTATTTTGAAATAAATCATTCCACGGTCAACAGGTGAATATCTTTTTTGCTCGTATATATACATATGAAGAAACGTAAGTAAAATACACTACACCTTTGCAGATGATTTTACTGCTTCCCTTTTCTGTGTCTTTGGCATATCAGTTGGTTTCTTAAAAAAATAGATATACATGTACATGTAGTTTCAAGAAAATGTATAACATTAAGTGTTTTGTAAACTATTTGCTAACAAACACCAATCACATACAATGTATTTACTTACGGAATTAATTATGTTTTATCTGCCACTGTTGTTACTCATAAAAGACATGAGATACATAATGTATGTAGAAATGTGTGACATGATAGATATACGATGCGGACAGAAACAATACTCCTGTTGACTAAAAAGCTAGGAATATTTTCGATGAGGCTTACTTTAAAGTACATGTTGAAACAATGTCCGTTTTAAGAGCATTTTTATAAAGTCTCCATGGTAAAAAATTACTGCATCTATATAACAATAAGTCTAACCGGGATTTGTTGCGTGACTTCTTTGTCTATCCTAGACATAGGAACTGACACATTGACCACCTGATTATATAAAACGTAAAAATAAATGAGTTAGTTCTTTCTTGTATATTCAGATACACTGTCTTTTCCCCATAATGATAGGTTAAATGTTTTGGCAGGTAACGAGGCTAGAGAAATTGACATATTTTTCAAATAAATTTGATGGTATGTGTTCTTGTTTTCTAAATATTTTAGAACTTGTAATACTGGTTTGAACAAAATGACTGTCAACTAAACGGCGGCGATACGAAATGTTTCATGATATTCATTGTATTGTACATTATACAGAAGTGTTAAAGCGTAAATATCCTAGCATTTAAAAAGTTTCTTCGTCTATCATTCCAATTAATCGCAAACGCATCAAACTCGGTGCACAATATATTTTCACAACCTACCCATTTATTTCCAAAGTAAGCGGAAAGATTAACAGTTATACATAATAAATGTATATAAACTATTCGTAACTTTAATAGAATTATTCCTCTTTTTGCTCTTTAGTTAACTTTCTTTCAGTTTATATGTTAAAACATTTCTTTGGTACAATAAACCAAACAGCAACAATTACGCCATTTGTCAAGGTTATTTTTGTTTCGTGTTAACAATTTCACATAGCATTCCGGCTTTAACAGAATCGAACATAAAGGATAAATAACATCAGTTGCACTATGTATACGTGTACGAACAAAACGCTTCGGCCAATTCCAATAGAAAAAATATGTAAACAAAAGCATATTGTGCTCATTTGGGTTTAAAAATTAAATACCATCTGCTGAGCAAATAACAGCGATTCTATCCAATTTATTTGATACATGTTTAACCATACTGATTCTTTTTTGCTTTGAATATCTTGAGTTGAAACTACTCAGGCTGTAATAAGTAGCTGGTTATTTCGTGTGGCCAATCAACAGGACGCAGAAAAAAGTCATTTATCACCTAAGTCCTGAATTTCTTTAGATAACACAGGTTGCAGAAAAATCAATACCATGTTGGATCTTGTAGCTTTAGTATGAATTCTACAACAAAATAAAGAACTATTTTATTAAATGATGTTAAACTTTCTTTACAAGCAATTATCGAGTCATTTAAATTAACTGTTTTCTGTGACCGAGCTTATATTATCTTAAGTTAATCTGTACAGGTTATAGGTTTATATTAGAGGAATAAGCAAATCTACTGCAAAGAAGCATCAACAAACTGCAGCAATAAGTTCTTTAAAAGTAAAATTCAGACCCTTCAGATTCCTGTTATATGGACCTATTCAACTGGCTTAGAGTTAGCCTAACATGTAGACATTTTGCATTAGAATATAAGACAATTAGAATTCTTTATTCTTTTGCTATTGAGTGATCAGGATTTCGAAAAAGTTATTAAAAAGTTCAATTATCACATCATCTTTTAACCCATGTTAAATTCAAACTTTGCTTTAAAACCTCGGGTCTAGTTACATGTATGTCTACATATAAGGCCCACAGACAGAGCTTAGATATTTGAAATGTTTCTAAATGGTAGTTAGCCGAGCGATATAGGGCCATCTTGATCCTTTTGTTTAATTTACTCCCTTCATGTTATATTATTGTCATGAGCATGAGTAAACGTATCTAAAGTATTAAGTTGATACTACACACATTGAAAGAAGATATTAAGATGGAATGAAGTGATTAAGTACATTAACTCTAACTAATCCTATTTTTTAATTATCTCATTTTATGCATTAGGCCTGTCCAGAGCATAACTCAAAAGTTATTTAAGGTATTAAGTTCATAATTCATATTTGTAGAGGATATAAAGACAGAGTGCAGTGATCAAGAACCATACCTCTACGTTTTAAAATTATTTCCTGTTACTTTAACATGATGAGAGGCTAACAATGACCATATGTAATATTCATTTACAATATGTATGTCTCAAAAATAAATGATAACCCCCTCCCCCCAAAACAAACCCCAAAACATTCATCTACAAATGAAACAAATACTCTTTTTCATTTAATTTATGAATACTTTCTAAGTCATAAATTCCCTCATAACAGCTGCCTGCTCCCGGATAAATTTTTCGGCTTCTGTTTCTGTTTTCTCTGAAATATGAAATAGAAATAAGTTATGTTAAGAGATTAAAGTTTAAACATATCCTCACCAATGTGCATTGACTCAATGAAAGTAGTAGATTATGTCAGTGTATTGTCTTGAAAAGTGTTATTTTCAGGTATTAAATGTTTAATAACGATCAAGTTATCTTAGTTTTCGCCAAGCAAAATATTATTTTTGCCACATTTTGTCAGTTTTAAATGAAGCTTATGTCCAAATGTTTGTACATGTAGTGTTAACTTGCATTGATATCAAAACATGGGCATTTGTAAGTCAAACAGAAAAACAGTTTTATCAAATTACAAATTAATAGTTATGGGACTTTCCAAATGGTTATGCAAACATGTTTTTAGTGTGAATAGCAAACAGTGCATATCATGATCAGGGTGTACAGATAGACAAGCAGTAATGTATTTATATACAATGATAGTACACTTGATTGATTTTTATTCAGGTAAAATTCACTTAAAATCAAATGATATATTTTCATTAATTACTGCTTTTTCATGACATAAGGGTCAGCTTGTACTTTCATTATGACATTGAACTGAATGAGTGGAAATAAGAATAACTTCTTTTTTAAAACAGATTGATACTCACTGTCACATCTTGCCTTCTTTGGTACCGGCCCAGTCTCACTGTTGGTGGCACCTAAAATATAAAGTACATGAGAGCAGTTGTTTTTAAGTGTTGTCCCCATATAATTTTTTCTATTTGACAAGAACAGTCTATTTGATATTGTGTCATAGATGGTTAATATTTTCATGTCATACTTTGAATATTACTGGTATTTAAATTAACTTTGAACACCTTAATATAAAATTTATTTGAATCACAAATGCACTGACTAAAAAAATTTTTACCTTTGAAATAAAAACACTTTTTATTTGTAGATAATTATGTGTACAACAGTTTTGTATATATTAATTAAAGTCCCAGGAGCACTTTGAATTTACTGATATATAGAAAGTTGAAAGTATTGATAGGATAATGATAGAACTGTGTTCTCCTAAACAATGATGACCTATGCCTTTTTCCCTGATTAGATTTTAGCTCACCTGAGACAAAGTTAGCAATATAGGACCATCCTGGCTCTCTTGTTTAAGTTTTTTGCATTTCAAGATGTACTTGTTGATTTGAAAAGAGTGTTGAATATTTTTGGAACAATTAACTTACTTGCTAAAATAAGAGCTACTTATAATTGTAGTAAATGTGAAATCATGTGACTTTAAAATTTATGATAATTTACATGTCAACCTTTTATCAATTACTAAATGATTCTTACCTCCACATCTTG
>JAFMSR010000032.1:209998-436413 GCA_022818135.1 Saxidomus purpurata
GTCACCATTTCTGTTAGTGACTTTTGGAGAACAAAGCATTGCAGTATATTATGAGTCACATTCTGGGCAGATGCTTATGTTTGATTCGCATTCAAGAAACCAGAATGGCTTTCCAGTGGATAATGGTTTTGCTGGATTTTTCGATTTGCAACAGTGGATGAATTCTTATGATATATTTCAATATTATATGCAAATCAAAGTTTGAAATTACACCTGTATGTATAACACACACTGATCATACATATGTGCTAGACTCTGGTTCTACATGTAAAGGGCAGAAGAAAAGCAGGACACATAGGAGTAAAAGTAGTGGTATTGGTGCAAATGTTGCCACAGTTGATGATGAAGACTCACGTACAGTATCACAGGAAAATGTTGACATGTTGGATGTTCAATTTATTTGTAATATTTCAACAACAGAAGAAGTATGCGCCAATAGATTACCAGCTGCAATGAAAATTAAAAAGAAAATATGATCACAACTATGCCAGCGAATGTTTACATAGTAGATTGAAACCAAAGAAGAGAAAGAAAACTAAATGTGTTGAGTATGTCATTGAAAGCAGTATAAACAGAACATCAAGTAATATAATTGACGTGTCAACAATTGATATGCTTGATGTTCAACACGTGTGTGAAGTTGTTGAAGATGTTCAAACTCCATTAAAAAACACTTCTGTGCAAAATTTCTTCAATATGCCGGAACACAACAGAAGTAACGAAACATATATTCGTGAACAACCACATTGGAGTTGTGTGTGTTGCCATAGGTTTTTCTTTAAGAATCAAACATGCAAATAAACTAAACAAAATGATGTTAGTGTGTCTTTGGGATTAGAAATTGGACATTTTTTGTGCCTAACAAGAAAAACCAAAATTGCAAAGAATGAAGTACCAAACATTGCTTATTTTGGCAACCACTTAAATGTTTCCAAGGTTCCTGATGAGCTGAAAGTTTTGACATGGTATGAAAAAAAAAATTGTAGCAAAAGTACAGGTTTTTATGAATATTGTTCTTTTGCCTGGTGGGCAGCTTGCTGAAAAGGGACTTACCATCAATTTGCCATCTGACATTAAATATATTGTTAATCAGATCCCTCAAACTGCTGACATTAATTCTGTATTAACTGTTCGCACAGTAAATGGTGAGGTCGATGTTCATGCAAGCAGGCAGATTTCCTGCTACAATATTATCAGAGCTTTTTTGTGGTTGAAACACAATAATAAACTATACGCAGATTTAAATGCAACAACTATTGAAAAAACTGTTTTAAGTATGCAAGAAACAGCATGTCAAGAAGGATCAATTGAAAATGACTCTTAGTTTGATGCTGAATACACACATGTAACTTTTACATCAATAGATAGTAATCAACCAAATAGAACTGTAAGCGATGCTTTAAATAATAATGAGATAAGATTAAACAGTAATTCTAATGAACCTGTTAACATTTTAACTGTTGAATCTGGTGCGGAACTAGCTTTTCCATGGTTGTTTCCAAATGGTGAAAATGGGTTTTCAATGCCTAGACCTATAAAAATGCCTATGTCAATGTATTTCAAGGCAAGACTTTACACCAAATGTGGAGAAATATTACATATTTATAACATTCAGCTGTTTAGTTTGATCTTTCACCTCTGTCGCAGTGTGTAAATATTAATATGAAAATAAAGACACCTTCACTGTCTTATGGCGAAGCCAACAGAAATGTTACAGCTAGAGATGTTTTGAACATTGGCCCAGAATCACCATTGCTAGAAAATTCATATATGTTTTTAAAAGGAATTAGAGAAACAGTGGCTTATTTTCGAAATGCATTGTATGATTTGCTAGCTATGTTTAGAACTATTGGACCTCCAACTTTATTGATGACTTTATCAGCCAATGACCTGCACTGGCCTGAATGCGGAATGACTCTTGAAAATATGGACTTTTTTGAAGCTTCAGCTAGAGCAACTTTTGTTACTAATGTAAAAAGCGATCCTCTGCTAACAGCCACACATTTTGTGTTTTAAAACATCGACAAATGAGTGCCCAAGAAGCAGCTTTTCGTTTGGGTAATTTTCATTTGATTGAGTCGACCTTGTGAAGTAATATATGGGACCTTGTACAATAAAATATACAAAGTATATACTCTGAATAGTCCTTTTGGGTAGTATTTCCATTTTTGTTTTTAAGGGAAACTATGCACTTAGTCTACCCTTTTCACATTACACAAACTTCTTTTCTATACTCAGCAAAAATAGAAACGTCCCTCCATATTTCAGGAAAGATTTATCGAAAACCAAAAGGGTTACTTTTATGAATCAAAATAGAAAAACAAGTTCATTCATTTCTGTATCAAAACCAATTAATTGCATCTGGCTATCTTGTTAACTTTTCGAGAGATAACCGGTCAAGAGAGGTAGGGGTCAAAATCAAAAATCACAAAAACTCAGAAAGGTGTTATTGAATGTTTAGAGATGGAATTTCAATAAGAAATGTGGCACATCCAGTAAATCTCGTTAGTACCGAGTGTGGCCACCATTTGCATGAATGCATGCAATGATCCTACGCCGCATCGACGTAACGTAACGCAATACCAGTGCGTTGGGCAAATTCCTCCATTCCTGTTGTAACGCCCGTGTAAGATCGCGAACATTGTCAATCTGATGGTTAGCTCGTGCTTTGCGGCCCAGCTGATCCCATATGTGCTCAATGGGGTTGAGATCCGGGGAAACCGCGGGCCATGGCATGACGTTGACATTGTTTTGCTGCAAGAATTGAGTGGTGACCCTGGCTACATGAGGGCGGGCATTGTCCTGCATCAATGTTACACCAGGACCATGCTGACGAATAAATGGTAAGGCATATGCATTTAGCACGTCTGCAACATAACGCTGTGCATTAATGTTGCCCTGTACAACAACCGAATCTGTCTTCCGGTTTCCCATGACCCCACCAGCATGACTAACTGTGAACCGAGATTCATCGGTGAACAAAACTCGGTTCCAGTCAGCCCTTCTCCAGTTCAGATGACGTCGCACCCATAACAACCTGGCAGCACGGTGACGTTGGGTCATTATCTGACAGGTGTACGGGCGGCGTGCCCTGATTGGTTGGGCGTTACGACGCAACCGGTTGCGAATGGTCTGCCCTGAGACACCGTATTGCCTAGCAGTGACTGTGGCTGCCAATTGACGTTGACGTAAGTGCGTCAACGTAATGAAACGATCGGCTCTAGCCGTCGTTACACGAGGCCTACCAGGTCGCTGCCGGTCGTGAACAGCCCCAGTCTGCTGGTACCGGGCTGCAAGACGATCAATCGTCTTCCGACAGCACCCGAACCGACGCGCGACTACCCTGGCGGACATCCCACCCGCAAGCATCCCAATTGCCTGATTTCGCTCGTTTTCGGAAAGCCGTGGCATATCGAAAACAGAGAAAAATTAAAGAATAAATTTAATTTTCAGAATAGCCCCTATCGCATGAATGGAACGACATGAACTGAATCAACATATGGATGACATGTATAGCGTGCACGTGCAAAACGTGCAAATGACCGTTCCGGTTACTGGCCGATATGTAAACCGTGCGTATCGGGTAAACTGTACACGATCGTATTCTGAACATCGCCAGGGTTTAAAATACATGTACATTGAACATGTAGCAACTACACAGACAAAGCTTCACCGGCTATAAAACAGGGACGTTTCTATTTTGTCTGAGTATAGATAGCTGCACAAATATTTTCAAATTTACACTATTTACACTGTTCCCTGAATTTTTGGTATAGTGTTAACAGTTTCACTGTTTTTAACCACTTCAGTTCTGAACCTTACTTGTTTTAAAAACTTATTAAAAACAGAGATATAGGAAACAGAAAAAACAACACTTCCATGTCCTTATGTGTTACAGATTGGCCTAAATTTATTTGAGACCCCCCAATTTTTGTTAGGTCTTGCCTTGAATGCATTTAGGGTGGGTGCCATAACTATACTTTCTGGGAGCTTATTCCAGGGATCCACCACTCTGTGACTAAAGGTACCCTGCTTCAGATTTGTTCTTACTCTCTTTTTATACAGTTTTTGTGAATTACCTCTTGTGATGGTGTTTGAAAATTTGAATATCTTATGTTTGTCATTTTCATCTAAATTATTCATGATTTTATATACACTCAACAACTTTAAAAACGCACCAGTCATATTTTGATGATTTAACTACTGAATATGATAAAATATTTTCATGAAATTTGGAACAAATAATAATCAATTTCATAGACATCATCTGTAGGAATTTCATTTTAATAGATAACAATTTACGTATTTTACGACACTTACAAAGGAACTAGGTGAAAACAGTGAGTTCACAAAAGTCAATATCGTGTGTATTACCCATTAGCTGCAACACATTCTATGCACCGACGCCTCATAGACAACACAACTTCAGCAAAGCGATGCTGTGGGATATTTTGCCTTTCTCCTACGAGGGTACGGCGAAGTTGAGGTACTGTGGCAGGTGGTGGAGTACGAGCTCTCACGCGATGACCAAGCTCATCCCAGACATGTTCAATTGGAGCCATGTCTGGGGAGAGCGAAGGCAAATCCAAGCAAGCGATGTTATTCTGTTGCAGAAAATATGCTGACAAAATGTGAGTGCAAACTGTTGGAATAGTTAGGTTACCTTGTGCAAAGATATTTTTCGTTTCATTTTACATTTGACAGGTTTTAACCAAAATATTGAAATTCAAATAGTGGTGCGTTTCTAAAGTTGTTGAGTGTACTTGTACCATGTCTGCTCTTTCTCTCCGATTATCAAGGGAAGGTAGTCCTAGAATTTTTAGCCTATCTTGATATGAGTAATGTCTGAGGTTACCCACTATTCTGGTGGCTCTGCGCTGTACATTTTCAACAGATTTTATGTCTTTTTTTAGTTTCGGTGACCATATTACAGAGCCATATTCTAGATGGGGTCTCACAAGGGCCTTGTATAGTTGGAGGAACATGTCTATATCCATATGTGTAAACGTTTTACAAATTATCCCAAGGTTTGTGTTGGCTATTTTAATTTTGGATTGAATATGTTCACTGAATTTCATGTTACAATCGAAAATAATGCCTAAATCTTTCTCAGATGACACCTGTTGTATTTCATGAATAAAGTCTGTGTTATCTTTCATGTAAAAGCTATCCGGCTGTGTGTGTTTACCTATGTGCATGTGTTTACATTTTTTTAACGTTGAATGTTTGTTGCCAGTGCTTTGCCCAATCACACGCATTTGTAATGTTTTCTTGTAGCATGTTCTCACTATTGCAGACTGTAATATTAGTATAGATTTTTGTATCGTCTGCAAATAGTTTTGTTTTGCATGACATTATTTCTGGCAGGTCATTTATAAAAATTAGGAAAAGGACTGGTCCTAACACACTACCTTGAGGCACCCCGCTTTTAACCCCCTTCCATTCACTTGAGTGGCCATTTATGACAACTCGCTGCAGACGATTCTCAAGGAAGTGCTTTAACCAATTGTATACATTCCCTCTGATACCAAAACCGCAGATCTTTTTTAGTAATCTTTTGTGTGGGACTTTGTCGAAGGCAGCTCGAAAGTCTAGGTATATGACATCCATATCCTGACCTTTTTCGGTTGTCTCCGACCAGTCTTCTATGATTTCTAGGAGTTGTGTGATGCATGAGTAGCCTTGCCGAAAACCATGTTGATGTACCGATAGTATATTGTGGTCCTCTAAATGTTTGACAATACGGGTTTTTCACAGACTTATCGTTCTTGCGTACTCTTCAGCGTTAAAGAGCACAAACGGTTATCGATCGGCGATTGAGGGGGCAGTTTCGGCCCGATAACGGAAGCGTATTATAGTTTTAATGTATCATGAATGAATAATCCTTTGATTAACGTGTATTTTGCTAAATTATTAACTTATTTCTACTATACATTATATTCATACTTAAATAAGTATATTTTTGTAACTTTAATTGTAGAAAATGATGTATTTATACCGGTAATATGGAGAAAAGAAAAGAATCGCCGGCGAAGGCTTCATTTACAATTTCATGAATCTGCATAAGTGAATACAGAAATTAATAAAACTGTACTTTCAGCATTTCAACAAAATATCAGTAAAGTATTTCTTAACAAGTTAAGTAAATTCGTACTTGTTTTAGAATTTAAAAAAATAAAGCAAAGAAAATACGTGGTGTGGGTGTTTTCTTTCTTCAAACAGAAACACTTCAATTCAATTCAATTCAATTCAATATACTTTATTTAACGACGGTTACACAATAAACAATTTCAACATCATTTATCTCACTTGCGGCCGTCAACAATATGATTAAAGAAAACATTTACACACAATCAAGCATTCTTAACACATTTAAACAATGGTATATATATAAAAAGAAAAATTAAAGAAGACGAACGCTGTGAGCGAGTTGCCTGTATTCTTTTTATAATCATGGTTGTTTTCCAAGAAGATAGTTTCTGTAGTGTTTGCGAAACGTGTATAATTTATCACAGGTACGGATTTGACCCGGGATTTCATTCCAGACAACCATAGCAGAATATTGGAAACTGTATTTTGTATAACGCGATTTAATTAATGGATGAGGAATATCGTTTTTGTTTTTGGAACGAAGATTATAATTTGCAATTGCATATGTATCGTTAATGAGTAGGTTTGATAAATACACAGGGGCTAAATTATGAAAAACTTTGTAAATTAAAACACCCATATGGTATTTACAACGTTCTAAGAACGGCAACCAATGAAGTTCTTGATATATCTAAACTGCGGATACAGTGTATTAAGCATTAATTTTTACGGTTAACTGTAAATTACTTTAAATTACTTTATTATCTAAACAAAAGAATAAAAAAAGTTATGAAGTAAATTTCAGTAAAACGTTTTGAAAAATGTCAAAGCGAACTTGAAAACGGAAGTAGTTATGACAAGTACAGCGTGAGATTTTTTTCCCGTAACTCGTCAACTTCTACGGGCATGGACCTATACTAACTTACTACAATCACATCAATCATGTCTTTAAAATAATCTACGAACGATTATTTTACGATGTCAGCAACATATTCTAAAGAAAGAAAATTAACATAAATAGTTAGAAAGACGGACCCGTGTACATAGCTCCGCAATCAGTTTGAAAACAGATGATGAAAAAAAAGGGTGAACAAGTTTTAATAATAAAAATGGGAAAGTGTTTCCATACTACTGAAAGAGGTGAAAAGCGAGAAAATGCTTTAAAAATGCTAACATACTTCTACAACTTGCTACTGCAACGGATGTACAGGCACTGTTTATTCATTTATTCTTCTACTTTTCCGGGTAAAAGTATATATTAATCATTAAGAATATCAATTCAAAACGCTGCTGTTGCTTACACAAACTGATTTCTTTTTAAGAAACACGAAAATAATTCACATAGCTTCAAAAGTGTTGTCATAGTACCAAATAATGGTATTCATATAAAGATACAAAAAAAAAAAATGAAAATCGCGACGCGGTTGTTTTCTTTCTTCAGACATGATTAATACTG
The DNA here is from genome assembly GCA_022818135.1 of Saxidomus purpurata. Lineage (NCBI taxonomy): Eukaryota > Metazoa > Mollusca > Bivalvia > Venerida > Veneridae > Saxidomus > Saxidomus purpurata. The sequence continues at coordinate 217,545 of JAFMSR010000032.1, forward strand.
TATAGATCTGTAAAATATAAATTAATATCTATTACTTTCAACGTTATTTCTTATTTTAACTAAATATTAAACATCGTCATACTATTTAAAAGATATTTAGACAGAAAACAAAAAAAGACCGCTGATACAGTTTTATTTCAGTTAACACGGACCATATGTGTATTTAGATCCTTGCAGTTAATTATCACGCCTGTATATTAAAACTATTAATCGTTGCAGAGATTATTAAATCCCCATTATTAAATATAATATCCCCATTTAGAAAAAAAGGGGAAACATTAAACAGGTTTAAGTAAAATATATTTAAAACTGTTACCGTACCATTCCATGAAAAAACAAATCGTCGAGTGAATATGTGTCTGTCGTTTACTTTTTTCAGTGATCATTCTAAATAATAACTTTTATCTATATTTGAATGATTAAAAGAATAATATATAATTAAACATCAGTAAATGGTTTTTAACAATATCGTTAAAGTGATTTATAAAACAAATATAAATGATAGATCAATATATCAGTTTATTATATACCTATAAATATTCTGTCAAAAATACAGCCTATATTCAACTATCAAATACGGCCTGACAGAAAAAAGTTCCGTATTGTATGTACGTGCAATACAAATAGCGCGGCATAATTTGTAAGACTGCATTCAATTGGCCCAAAAATGCACATGACGTTAATAACGTCGCTTTTGACTGGGTCGTTACTATTTGTTTATACGGTAACGTCAATAAATTGACGTCGCACACTCCGAATATTTCGCGCTAAAAAGGGTTTTTCTTCAATTTTATGCTTAGCCTGTCATTTTAATTTAGTTAATCGCGCAGAAAAGTGTCAAAAAGTATATAATAAAAGGGTTATTAGTATAGTAATGTGATCCATAAGCCGGATTGGCTCTCGTCGAGGTCGGATCAAACTCGTGCTACGCACTCGTATGATCCGACGCACGACTCGAGCAAATCCGGCATGCCGCTATAAAGCTTTATTCTGTTATGAAAAGTGATCGGCTCATCGAAATTTAATGCAATAAAATAACATAATATTAGCACATGAAAAAAAAATTCCCGTCGGAAAAAGATGAGCAGTGATGAATGAAGACTACATTTTGTTTATAAGTTTATGTCTAACTTCTTTTTAATTTTTAGATAAAATTTAGATTGAATCTAAAATATGACTGTGCAACATATTTATCTTAGATTATTTCATCATCAGATCGAGTACAGTTCTGTGGATCATATTCTCATACATGTATTTACAAGATAATAAACAAGTAAATTATGATGCATCTTTAAAACCAAAAATAATATCAAACAGGGAATGCCACGTACCAAAAACGCAGCCTCCCCAAAACGAACCCCACAGCACCCAGAAGTGCACACCACCAACACACACACACACGCACACACACACGACACACACACACAAAATCATGTACACACACATATATACACCACCAACACACACCAGCACACAAAGCAAACACGCGAGGACAAAACGAACAATTAAAGGAACAATTAACAATTAAAGTTGTCCTTTCTGTTTGTAGTTTATGCAAAATAATAAGCAAATTAAAAATCAAAACTAATACAGTTATAAAAACGTCCGAGGTATGCTAGGACAGTCTTTAATCTGTTTCCTCGCCTCTGGCAATAACATCACCAATTAACAAGGATAATTTTGACACGATTGATTGTAAAACTGTTGTATCTCAACATAAACAAAGAAACAGTTCTTCAATTCTCAACTTTCGAAGTGTATGTCATTTACGTTGCATTTGGCCGTTACTTGATAAATTTAAATTATACCCTCGGGGAAAACTCTTTTTGGTTAATTTATTATATAAAAGTTTGTAGCATAGGAAACGGTAATTATTTTAACCGTGTTTTAGGTATTTGATATTACCATATTTTACATGTTATATAAAATCTGCTATATAGCTTTTATCTGTCTTGAAAATGTGATCGGTTCATCGCAATTTAATGCAATACAATTACACAATATTAGCACATTAAAATGATTTCCCGTCGGCAAAAGATAAGCAATGATGACTTAAGACTGCATTTTGTTCATTAATTTATGTCATACTTCTTTTTTAATTTTAAAATAAAATTAGATTGAATCTAAAATATGTTTTTATGATTGTTCAACCATAGACATAGAATATTCTATGTCTCTCGAAAGTATAGAATATTCTATGTCTCTCGTGCAACATATTTATTTTAGATTATTTTATCACCAGAGCGTGAAAAGTTCTCATACATGTATTTCCAATATTATTAAAATAAAGTATTATGCATCTGTTTGTAGTTTATGCAAAATGATAAGCACATTTAAATCAAATTTAATACAGTTATAAAATCGTCCATGGACACTCTTTAATCTGTTTTCTCGCCTCTGGCAATAACACCACCAATTAACAAGGATAATTATGACACGATGTAAAACTGTTGTATCTCAACATTAACAAAGAAGCAGATACAGTTCTTCTATTCTAAACTTTCGAAGTGTATGTCATTTACGTTGCATTTGGCCGTTACTTGATAAATTTATATCATACCCTCGGAGAAAACTCTTTTTGGTCAATTTATTATAATATCTAAAGATTGTAGCATAGGAAACGGTAATTATTTAAACCGTGACTTGGAAACAAATCAAAACGACATTTTGATGTTGTAATTACAAAGTAATTAGAAACAATTGGTACACAAGTGTAAACAAATTATTTAACAAACATCTTGACTTTTTATTTCAAAATCAGTATTTGCAGTATATTTGTTACGAGGTTTTTGCATTAATTTCGTACACACAATTTAATAGTAACGATTGCATGTACATATGTACAAAGAATGGCTTTTACAAATGCATTTTCATTCGGTCCCGAAAAATCAGACAATAAGATTGATAAAAATTCGAATTATTTCTTAATTTCCTTTTATTTAATTTTCGTCGTAACATTGATATTTATGGCTCATTCTGAATAAAACTTCGAGAAAACAATCCGAGGTCGTAATGAATATCTTGACCCAACCAGTGCGTGGTCAGTTCACGCTTGGATAAAGATAGCTGATAAGACAAAAATCCAATAATCGATAGCGCTCAACGAGTGACTTTTTGGTGTAAAGGGAAACAATCCATTTTCCCACAGGCCTTATAAGCAAGGGGCAATACTCTGTTTACAATGGCGCTCCATTTCTGGCCATGTATATATCGCTTATGCAGTGGCGTGTAACTGCCCCCTCAGTTGCTTTTACGGTCAATATTCATTGATGTCGCGCATGCGCAGAGGTCTGTGAAAAAACCCGTATTTCTTTTTTGATAATTTTTTCTAGTAACCTACAGAAAATAGATTTAATGCTGATTGGTCTGTAGTTTTCTACTTTTTGACAGTTGCCAGCCTTATGTATTGCACTTACATTAGCTGTTTTCCATTCCTCTGGTAACTTCCTATCTTTAATAGATTTTTTATATACTCTCTCCAATATTGGTATTAATTGCTCAGCACACTCTTTTAGAATTTTTGGGTGTATATCATCGGGCCCCTGAGCTTTATTAGGATCAACTGTCTTAATCGCTTTCCCGATTATATCCTTACTTATCGTTATACAAATGTAGTGCTAAGAATCTCATTTGTGTTTCTTTTAAAATATGGTATGTTGTCAATGTTTTCGTCAGTGAAAACAGTTATGAAGTGATTGTTTAACAGTGATTGATCATTAGTTTCCAGATTTCCTTCCGGGTTTTCTAAATTTCCTACGCTTGTTGTTGTTTTTGTATTTTTCCTCACATATTTCCAGAATATTTTTGGATTGTTCTTTAAACTTACTGCTATTTGCCGTTCATGATCTTTTTTGCCCTCCTCATTTCATAATTGACTTTATTCCTGCTCTCTTTATATTCGTTGTAATTTTGGGAGGTTTTGTTCTGTTGATACTTGAACCATTTCGTTTTTTTAGTCTAATACCATCGATTTACAAATTCGGACCCCTTATCGGAGCGAATTTTCTCTGGCTTCTCATCCTTAAGAATCTCTTGCATTGCTTTCAGTACAGAGTTTGCCGTTTTATCTTTTAAAGGTTCAACGCGAAACTTTCTAGAAAACACGTCAATAGCGAACAAAAGAAATCGCACACCATCATTTTCCTTGAACAAATTACCCATACTAAGCAAATCAATATCCCACATTTCATTGATGGTACTCACACGAACTTGCGCCGTCTTAATTCGATGTCGAACTTGTTTTTGAAGTGAATAAGTGTAAGTTTTCTGAGCCAGTCTTTGATAAACTGAAGACTAAATTCACCGGAACAGTCTCTTTTCAAGACCTGATAAAGGTTCGCGGCACCAGCATTAGATGCCGGATATTGAGCATCATATTAATACTTCTTCAACAGATCTTTTTCTGATGCATCCATGGCGAGTGCTCACACACACATGAAAGATAAACCGTCTTTTTAATATTATATATACTTTTTTCCGTATACAAGGCTTTTAAAAAGACTTATTGGACCAGCGGTAAAAATTAGCGAGCTTATACACATGCGGATCCCTCCTGGACAAAGCTCCTCAAAAGGATAAAGCCCCTCAAAAGGGGCAAGCTCCTCAAAAGGTCTAAGATCCTCAAAAGGACCAAGCTCCTCAAAGGACAATTCTCCTTTAAAGGACAATTCTCGTCAAAGGGTAAATCTCCTCAAAGGTAAATCTTGGACATTGCTGGATGAAAACAAAACAGTAGAATCATTGTTATATATGCGTTAAAAGAGTGTTCCATGGTGCATCATTTAATGCAAACAAGAGGGCCAAGATGGCCCTATATCGCTCACCTCGCCTGGTGGAATATCACTAGATAATGTTATATACCAAATAAGTTTTTCCTATATACGCCTTTGTAAAACAAATGATCCCCCCCCGGGCACAGTCAATTTTGATCGCAGGGGCATAATTTGAACAAACATTGAAGAGGTTTACTAGGCAATGCTACATGCTAAATATCTAAGCTCTAGGCCTTGTGGTTTCAGAGAAAAAGATTTTTAAAGTTTTCCCTATATAAGCCTATGTAAAACTAAGTGACCCCCGGTGCGGGGTCAATTTTGACCCCGGGGTCACAATTTGAACAATCTTGGAAGAGGTCCACTAGCCAATGTTACATGCCAAATATCTAAGCTCTAAGCCTTGTGGTTTCAAAGAAGAAGATTTTTAAAGTTTTTACTATATAAGCCTATGTTAAACTAAGTGACCCCCTGTGCGGGGTCAATTTTGATCCGAGGGTCATAATTTGAACAATCTTGGTAGAGGTCCACTAGCCAATGCTACCTGCCAAATATCTAAGCTCTACGCCTTGTGGTTTCAGAGAAGAAGATTTTTAAATTTTTTCCTATATATTCCTATGCAAAACTAAGTGACCATCCCTGCGGGGTCAATTTTGACCCGGGGGTCATAATTTGAACAATCTTGGTAGAGGTCCACTAGACAATGCTACATGCCAAATATCTAAGCTCTAGGCCTTGTGGTTTCAGAGAAGAAGTTTTTTAAAGTTTTTCCTATATACATGTATGCCTATGCAAAAACTAAGTGCCCACCCGCGCGGGGTCAATTTTGACCCGGGGGTCATAATTTGAACAATCTTGGTAGAGGTCCCTTAGACAATGCTACATGCCAAATATCTAAGCTCTAGGCCTTGTGGTTTCAGAGAAGGTTTAAGTTTTACCTATTTGTTGCCATAGCAACCGAGTTCTGCATGGAATTGAATTCTTTGAACAACTTTGATAGAGCTTCATGCAAGGAACATCCCTGCAAAGTCTCATCAACATTGGCCCAGAGGTTTCAGAGGAGATGTCGTTTGAAGGAAATGGTGGACGGACGTACGACATACGACGGACGGAATGCGATCCTAATAGCTCACTCTGGCACTTTGTGCCAGGTGAGCTAAAAAGAAGGCCAAAGGTTAACAGAATAAGGGGGAAATTTTGAGGTGGGGTAGGGACTAAAAACAGAAATAACACTTGATAACGGGTATGACCACCTCGAGTTGACCACTGCAGTGTATCACCGGCGCATAGAATGACTAAAGTGTTGATTTCTGCCTGTTGAATATTGTTCCATTCCTGAATGAGCGCTTGACGAAGTTCTTGACGTTATCAGGTGGGTTCGGGCAACACCTCAGTCGTCTGTCCAGAATATCACAGACGTGTTCGATATATAATTACGCTGTTTTAATTCGCTGTAACTGTCTTCAAATTTCACCCAATAAAAGAAATTGTTTAAACAATGGTCATACATGCTCCGCCCCTAATAAACAAGAGCTGTCAGTAGGACAGTGCACTAGACTTTTTTCAGTGCTTGCCAATAAAATTTAACACCTCTGGGAAGGGTGGCGAGTAAGGAACCGAATACTGTCTGTCTCATTATCGTTTATTTATTCACAGGTAGAAATATATAACAAATAACAGTACACAAGTAATATTCAAAAGTTCCAGTTTTGTAACACAATGTTTCTATCAATTATTCTGTCTCTAAGTTCATATTAATCTAAATTTCCAAAATTAACACTAAGAAATCTTGAATCTATTTTCTTTTTCACAAAGTTCTGTTTATCACAAAGTATCTCTTTCACTAAGTATTAGTATATGTATCTGTATTTATCCATCCATTTTCTATATCTATCTTGAGTATCTTTCATTTAAATACTAAAAAATTCTTGAACGCAAACACGGACCTATATACACAGTGTATATAGGTCCGTGACGCAAAGTAGGCGGACCCTTTTAATAAACCAATTAAATTTCACAATACAGACTTTTAATTATTTCTGTAACCAATGAAAACTAATATAAGAAATGCACTCTAGGAGTCCCATTTGTCAATATAGACAGTTTTGACCATTTTATGGCATAATTCTGTGCACATAATTGTAACATTTGAGCCCTTAACATTACCTGACTTTGGACAGGTTTTACAAGTTAATTTGTAAGATTCATACAATTTAGAATGATAAAAGTGTCTGTTACATAATAAGATGCACCTCAGTTAAATACATGTACTATAGTGGTTTACATCTGGTCCCTAGCAATCTACATTACCTAACATTTATGAGGAGTAAGGCAATAAATGTGGCATCAGTCTGTTAACAAAGGTAATCAAACTAATACTGGTCAAAGTATGAAAAGTGGTATAAAGTTATACATATGTAACGAAAAACATTTAATATATAGAGATACTGAAATAATGATAATAACTTTTTGCATAAGATAAAAAAGCATTTTTGAGCTTCCTAAAAAAACAAATGTTTGTTAGTAAAACAAAGATCTGTATAAGCAAGGGCAACAGGTAGCAATATATTAAGTCAAGAGTTATCAAACTTAATTGTTTGATATTCCAGAGTACTACAGCAAAGTTTTAAATTAATACTTTAAGTGGTTAATGATATAGTTTAATAGTTTATTTCAGTGTCATTCATTTGCATAATGCACATTTACAAATTCATGCATAAAAAATTACAGATAATATCAAGCAAATGACCATTCTATAATAGAATTATAAGAAACTAAAAGCATAATAAATTATAAATAATCACAGTTACTAACTTACTATATTCAAATTACACCTAAAACGAATGTCATCTAGATTAAAGACAACAAATAAGACCATAGACTAACATGTATGGAAATCGTACAAAAAATACAGGTAAGACTATGCACCTTCTGCTAATCAAAACCTAAAAATTTACTAAAAGCATCACAAGATAAAACACAGATGCGAGAAAATTACAAAATGTTTTAAAATAACCATTATTACCTCTGATCAGATCAGAAATAAACTGATTAGCAGAAACTGTATAGGAGAACATAACATATACAGAGTGAATGGCAAAGAAAATTTAGTCAACATTATTTACGCAAATAAATAGGACGTCTTAGTAAAATTGGCACATAGACAAACACACATAGGATGTGTAAACAAAGTGACAAATTGATCAATGATAGACAGATCTTGAGCCAATGGAGACACTTTCAGCTTTGCTAAGCAAGCATCTGTGAATGTCTTCATATTTGTGACAGACCTAAGAGTGTCTCACCATACTATGAGCTCAGGATAACGAGTGCTCGACTATTACAAGAGCCCATACTTTTGCAGCCAGCATACTAAATATAAATTTATTCTATTTTCATTATATACAATTATATGGGAATGAAGTGATAAAGTAATGAAGATGAACGTGATATGTGGAGTCTTATCATAGCAGGTACATGGGTATCAAGTGGTTTCACCCCCTAGTCGTTTCACCCCTAGTCATTTCACCTCCTAGTCATTTCACCAATAAACCAATAGAAATTCCTACCCATTAACATCCAGATATGCAAACGATATTTTATTTGATCGATTTAACATGTTTAAGTATTGAACAGGATTCATTTTTAATCAAAACAATAAAAACAAGAGGGCCAAGATGGCCCTATATCGCTCACGTTGGTACAAGTCCACTTGCCTGGTGGAAGATCACTAGATAATGTTATATACCAAATAAGTTTTCCTATATACGCCTTTGTAAAACAAATGACCCCCCCCCCGGGCACAGTCAATTTTGACCCCAGGGGCATAATTTGAACAAACTTTGAAGAGGTCTACTAGGCAATGCTACATGCTAAATATCTAAGCTCTAGGCCTTGTGGTTTCAGAGAAAAAGATTTTTAAAGTTTTCCCTATATAAGCCTATGTAAAACTAAGTAACCCTGGTGCGGGGTCAATTTTGACCCGGGGGTCACAATTTGAACAATCTTGGTAGAGGTCCACTAGCCAATGTTACATGCCAATTATCTAAGCTCTAGGCCTTCTGGTTTCAAAGAAGAAGATTTTTAAAGTTTTTACTATATAAGCCTATGTAAAATTAAGTGACCCCCGTGCGGGGTCAATTTTGATGCGAGGGTCATTATTTGAACAATCTTGGTAGAGGTCCACTAGCCAATGCTACATGCCAAATATCTAAGCTCTAAAAAACAAAAATAATATCAAACAGGGAAGCCTTGTGGTTTCAAAGAAGAAGATTTTTAAAGTTTTTACTATATAAGCCTATGTAAAACTAAGTGACCGGCCCCGGTGCGGGGTCAATTTTGACCCGGGGGTCATAATTTGAACAATATTGGTAGAGGTCCACTAACCAATGCTACATGCCAAATATCTAAGCTGTAGGCCTTGTGGTTTCAAAGAAGAAGATTTTTAAAGATTTTCCTATATATTCCTATGCAAAACTAAGTGACCCCCGGTGCGGGGTCAATTTTGACCCGGGGGTCATAATTTGAACAATCTTGGTAGAGGTCCACTAGCCATTGCTACATGCCAAATATCTTAGCTCTAGGCCTTGTGGTTTCAGAGAAGAAGATTTTTGAAGTTTTTCCTATATATTCCTATGCAAAAACTAAGTGCCCACCCGCGCAGGGTCAATTTTGACCCGGGGGTCATAATTTGAACAATCTTGGTAGAGGTCCACTAGACAATGCTACATGCCAAATATCTAAGCTCTAGGCCTTGTGGTTTCAGAGAAGAAGATTTTTAAAGTTTTTCCTATTTGTTGCCATAGCAACCAGAGTTCTGCATGGAATGGAATTCTTTGAGCTTCATGCAAGCAACATTCCTGCATAGTTTTATCAACATTGGCCTATAGGTTTCAGAGGAGATGTCATTTGAATCAAAATGTTGACGGACGACGGACAATCATCGATCAGAAAAGCTCACCCTGGCATAGCCAGGTGAGCTAAAAATGCTATAATGCATATGTACAATAAAAGTTTTGTACCCAGGGTGTGAAAAAATAAAATAACTGAAATATATTACTATGTCAATTATTGTTAGTAAAAAAGTCTGTCTAAATTTCTTAGATAAGAAATCTTTACAAATTCAATTGAAACAAGAGGGCCATGATGGCCCTATATCGCTCACCTGACTACCATTTGCTATAATAAAAGGGGTCATGATTCTAACATAATTTGTAGAGGTCCACTACACAATGCTAAGTAACAATTCAAATATCTATTATCTGCCTGTCGCCCTTGTGTTTTTTTTAAAGTTTTCCCTATATAAGCCTATGTGAAATCAAGTGCTTTCACCCCCTCCCGGGAAGGGTTAATTTTGACCAGGTGGTCATGATTTGAACAATCTTGGTAAAGGTCCACTAGACAATGCTACATGCTAAATATCTCAGCTCTAGGCCTTGTGGTTTCCGAGAAGAAGATTTTTAAAGTTTTTCCTATATGAGCCTATGTAAAACCAAGTGATCCCCCGGGCGGAGTCAATTTTGACCCAGGGCTCATAATTTGAACAATCTTGGTAGAGGTGCACTAGACAATGCCACATGCTAAATATCTAAGCTCTAGGCCTTGTGGTTTCAGAGAAGATTTTAATTTTTTTTCCTATATAAGCCTATGTAAAACCAAGTGACCCCCCAAGCAAGGTCAATTTTGACCCGGGGCTCATGATTTGAACAATATTGGTACAAGTCCACTAGACAATGCCACATGCTAAGTATCAAACCTCTAGGCCTTGTGGTTTCAGAGAAGAAGATTTTTAAAGTTTTTCCTATATAAGCCTATGCAAAACTAAGTGACCATCCTCACTGGGTCAATTTTCACCTGGGGGTCATAATTTGAACAATCTTGGTAGAGGTCCACTAGACAATGCTACATGCTTAATATCTAAGCTCTAGGCCTTGTGGTTTCAGAGAAGAAGATTTTTAAAGTTTTTCCTATATAAGCCTATGCAAAACTAAGTGACCACCTGCGCAGGGTCAATTTTGACCCGGGGGTCATAATTTGAACAATCTTGGTAGAGGTCCACTAGACAATGCTACATGCCAAATATCTAACCGTTAGGCCTTGTGGTTTCAAAGAAGACGATTTTTAAAGTTTTTCCTATTTGTTGCCATAGCAACCAGAGTTCTGCATGGAATGGAATTCTTTGAACAACTTTGATAGAGCTTCATGCAAGGAACATCCCTGCAAAGTTTCATCAACATTGGCCCAGTGGTTTCAGAGGAGATGTCGTTTGAAGCAAATGGTGGACGGACGGATGTACGATGGACCCCGGAGGGAAAGCGATCCTAATCTAAAAATGCATACTATTTTGAAAACATTCAGTTCTAGGCAAAGTGTTAGACTATGTTACAACCTTCAAAAACAATGACTTCAGTTTTTTGATGGGGGTGTTACATGAGGGATACTAGATTTTTCTGATTTCTAGTTAATGAGTTTGTCTGGAATTTGTTGTTAATTAAATGAATATTAATTTACATTTCCATATGGTTAAGAAGCTAATTGGATATTATGCCAGCTACATTATATTACAAAGTATAAAACGAGAATTAGGCACGCGTCTATTAAGCTACAATGGATTTAAATGTGTTATTATGTGTAGTAACTATTTTTGCCTTTTTCATTTGGATGTTGCTAAGCAAGTGTTGGGAGACTGCAGAATTTTTATCAGGATTGGCCTGTTGGAGCCCATAACTCTGTTAGAATTATAAAGGTGTTATTTTTTTAAATAATTTTTGTGCTTGGTGTTATTCATGGATTTAAACTAACAGTGTGGACTAGTTAACATAAGATGACCATTTAGTTATATTGTGAATGATGCAGCATGCCCAAGTTATAAGAGTAAGTCCTAGTTTACAGTCAAATGGGACTTGATTTGATTTGAAGTAAATTTTATAACTGTCCGTCCATGACAGCATTTATATTAGCTTGTTTTCTTGGATGAGACCTCGGCATGTCTTCTACCATGCCTATACCTAACAAAATGTGTTGTAATCTGAGTCCAAAAAAGGAGAGATTTACCTGACTGATTTTTCCAGTCAGTTTCAGCCAAAGAGTGAATTTGATTGGTTGCCAAAAAGTAGGTCAATTGCGGTGACCAATGAGATATGAGTGTGACCTAGTTTCAGTCAAATGGGACCCACAATGAAATTGCATATATATATACCAAATCTCAGTTAACTGAAGTACTGGGTAATTCGAAATACACAAATGTATAATTGATAGTTTTTACTTGGATTTAATTAATAACAAGAGCTGTCCCTCACAAGTGACGAATGCCCTGAAAGAGGTGCCTCACAGTCTGTGTCCTCTCCATGTGCTCAATAAATGTGCTATGTAATTTTAAAATCCTTCCATGCATGACAGAGTAATCATGCATACAGTATTCCATTACTTTAAACACTAAGTGTGACCTTGACCTTTGAGATAGGGACTTGGGTCTTGCAAGCGACACATCCGCTTGATGTGCTAGACATTTGTGCCAAGTTATTTTAAAATCCTTCAAAGCATGATAAAGTTATAGTCCTGACACAAATGTATGCATATATACAGGATTCCATTACCTATAAACTCTAAGTGTGACCTTGACCTTTGTGGTAGGGATGTGGGTCTTGCACGCGACACGTCGTCTTGATGTGCTAGACAATTGTGCCAAATTATTTTAAAATCCTTCAAGGCATGACAAAGTTACAGTCCGGACACGAATGTGTGCATATATGCATATATATAGGAATCCATTACCTTCAAACTCTAAGTGTGACCTTGACCTTTGAGCTAGGGACGTGGGTCTTGCACGCGACACGTCGTCTTGATGTGCTAGACATTTGTGCATAGTTATTTTAAAATCCTTCAATGTATGACAAAGTTACAGTCCGGACACGAATGTGTGCATATATGCATATATAGAGGAATCCATTACCTTCAAACTCTAAGTATGACCTTGACCTTTGAGCTAGGGACGTGGGTCTTGCACGCGACACGTCGTCTTGATGTGCTAGACATGTGTGCCTAGTTATTTTAAAATCCTTCAATGCATGACAAAGTTACAGTCCGGACACGAATGTGTGCATATATAGAGGATTCCATAACCTTCATACTCCAAGTGTGACCTTCACCTTTGAGGTAGGGATGTGGGTCTTGCATGCGACACGTCGTCTTGATGTGCTAGACATGTGTGCCAAGTTATTTTAAAATCCTTCAATGCATGACAACGTTACAGTCCGGACACGAATTTGTAAGTGGGGACGGACGGACAGACGGTGCGATTTTAATATGCCACCCTTCGGGCGCATAAAAACAAAAGCTGTACATATTTCTATAATCTTCGTTTTTAATTTTTTTCAATGATGAAAAGTCGTTTAAATTTGTTCATAGATTAATGAATTGCTACCTTAATAGAAAAATACAAAAGTATACTGAATATTAATTTCAAACACTTATCTTTAATACGTGAATTCTAGAATTTGTTGTTGTTTTAAATGTGTGGTGACGTCAGTCACTCACAACTATAGTACCTTTTCACTTTTTTAAAAACAAATATGTCTGATAAATGAAATTATGAGATTTTTAAATTTTTTAAAATTGTATTTAAAAGGAAGAAACAAAAGCTTTAAAATTTCGATTATCTCCCTTTTTAACTTTACTTAAAATGCAGAAAAATAGCTGTTTTGCAAAAAATCGAAATGAATATCATAATAAGAAAAAAATTCTGAAAAAAGTAAAATGAATTGTATATAATGACAAGTAACATCTGATCCTTTCGCATTACATAACATATGGATAGCTCTATACAGGCTTGTGAAAATAAAAAAAAAACTCAATACTTTATTACTTAATTACTGAAAAAGGATATAAAGGTGGCCCTATATCGCTCACCTGCGACTTATGACAATATGTGACCAAACTTCAACACTAAACTATATATCATAGACACAAACTCGACCTAGATTTTATTAAGGCAATCATACTGACAAAGTTTCATGAAGATAGAATGAAAAATGCAACCTCTATAGTATACACAAGGTTTTTCTATTACTTGACTGGGTGACTTAGTTTTGATCCTAGATGAACCTTGACTATGATTTGACCCCGTGACCTATTTTTTGACCCTAGATGACCCATGTTCGAACTCGACCTAGATTTCATTAAGGCAATCATACTAAGTTTCATGAAATTCAATGAAAAATGCAACCACTATTGCATACACATGGTTTTTCTACGATTTGACCCCATGACCTAGTTTTTGACCCTAGATGACCCATGTTCAAGCTCAACCTAGATTTTATCAAGGCAATCATACTGACCAAGTATCAAGAGGATAGAATGAAAAATGCAACCTCTATTGCATACACAAGGTTTTTCTATGATTTAACCCTGTGACCTAGTTTTTGACCCTAGATGACCCATGCTCAAACACAACCTATCATTTATTGAAATTCACTATTGAAAACTATGAAGGATATTAATGAATGTTGACTATAATCAAATTACAGAAATTGCCACTTAAAGCAATAGAACAAATTCCAAAAGATGTTCAAGATAGATAACAATTTGTTAAGAACCAAACTACCAGTAGTACTGAATAGATACATAAAACGGAAATGATATTTGCTGATAATAATTGAACTTAAAACATTACAGTTCAGCATTCCGACTTTAAACATAAAAATGCCAAAGAAATACTCAAAATACTGATCAAGACAAATAAATTTTCATCAAAATAGATATAATAATATAAAGCTATTAGTATTACTGAAAAGACAAGAGCGTCCTCACAAGTGACAAATGCCCCCCGAAAGAGTTGTCTCACAGTCTGTGTCCTCTCCATGTGCTCAATAATTGTGCCATGTTATTTTAAAATCCTTCCATGCATGACAGAGTTACCATGCATACAGAATTCCATTACCTTTAAACACTAAGTGAGACCTTGACCTTTGAGATAGGGACGTGGGTCTTGCACGCGACACGTCGTCTTGATGTGCTAGACATTTGTGCCAAGTTATTTTAAAATCCTTCCATGCATGACAAAGTTACAGCCCGGACACGAATGTGTGCATATATAGAGGATTCCATTACCTTCAAACTCTAAGTGTGACCTTGACCTTTGAGGTAGGGACATGGATCTTGCACGCGACACACCTTGATGTGCTGAACATTTGTGCCAAGTTATTTCAAAAGCTTTCAATGCATGACAAAAGTTACAGCCCGGACACGAAAAAATGTAAGGTCGGGCGCACAGACGGACAGACGGTGCGATTTTAATATGCCAACCTTCAGGGGCATAAAAAAAAATATGAACAGAATTAATACATGTTGGCAATAATCAATCGAAGTTTAAAATCTAATTACAGAAATTCCTACTTTAAAAAGATGATTTTCACCAAAATCGAGTAAGAATGAAGCTTTCTATCTCTCTCTCCTCGTTCACAACTTGTGCTAAATTTCTGCCTAAAAAAACATCCTCTGTATTTCCAAGTTTCGACTTTACTTTTGACCTGCATGTTTAACTTTTCTCTTAGTAAATGGATTCTAAGTCTTTAACAGGCAGTCTTTGATACTCATCTTCCAAAGATGTAACCGTCGTCGAGTCAGATGAAATACCTTAAAATATATTGAAACAAATTTGATATGTTATATAGGACTATATCAATATGTGTGACCTGTTTTTTTATTTATTTGATAAGCACCTTCCGTCTAATTTAGAGCAGACAGTAAGATTACTAAAATAGTAGTAGTTATGGACACATGTCTTCACTGCTTCATTTAACTTTTTAATAAACATACAATTGTCATCAAATTCTTTATTTGAACATACTAGGTTTTTTTCCCCCGTTATTTCAAGAATAAGACATCCAATGTTAATCCCACATTCTACGAAAACAATGTCAAAGGAAAATTGAGGGCCAAGATGGCCCTATATTGCTCACCTGCTACTTATGACAATATGTGACCAAACTTCAACCCTAAACTATATATCATAAACACAAACATTCTGTTTGACCTTGACAAGGCAAACCTTTTGCCCAATTTATTAGATGATTGGGTTGTAAATGTCACCTGTATGGTATACACAAGGTTTTTAACCAGGTGACCTAGTTTTTGACCTCAGATTACCCATATTCATACTCAACCTAAAGTTTTATGAAGATAGAATGAACAAGAGCTGTCCCTCCCAAGTGACGAATGCCCCCGAAAGAGGTGCCTCACAGTCTGTGTCCTCTCCATGTGCTCAATAAATGTGCTATGTAATTTTAAAATCCTTCCATGCATGACAGAGTAATCATGCATACAGTATTCCATTACTTTAAACACTAAGTGTGACCTTGACCTTTGAGGTAGGGACTTGGGTCTTGCACGCGACACATCCGCTTGATGTGCTAGACATTTGTGCACAGTTATTTTAAAATCCTTCAAAGCATAATAAAGTTATAGCCCGGACACAAATGTATGCATATATACAGGATTCCATTACCTATAAACTCTAAGTGTGACCTTGACCTTTGTGGTAGGGATGTAGGTCATGCACGCGACACGTCGTCTTGATGTGCTAGACATTTGTGCCAAGTTATTTTAAAATCCTTCAATGCATGACAAAGTTACAGTCCGGACACGAATGTGTGCATATATGCAGGAATCCATTACCTTCAAACTCTAAGTATGACCTTGACCTTTGAGCTAGGGACGTGGGTCTTGCACGCGACACGTCGTCTTGATGTGCTAGACATGTGTGCCTAGTTATTTTAAAATCCTTCAATGCATGACAAAGTTACAGTCCGGACACGAATGTGTGCATATATAGAGGATTCCATAACCTTCATACTCCAAGTGTGACCTTCACCTTTGAGGTAGGGATGTGGGTCTTGCACGCGACACGTCGTCTTGATGTGCTAGACATGTGTGCCAAGTTATTTTAAAATCCTTCAATGCATGACAAAGTTACAGTCCGGACACGAATTTGTAAGTGGGGACGCACGGACGGACGGACAGACGGACAGACGGACGGACGGTCAGACGGACAGACGGACAGACGGTGCGATTTTAATATGCCACCCTTCGGGGGCATAAAAATGCATCCTCTATTGCATATACACATGGTTTCTACGATTTGACCTCGTGACCTAGTTTTGACCCTAGATGACCCATGTTCGACCTCAACCTAGATTTTATCAAGGCACTCATACTGACCAAGTTTCATGAAGATCCAATGAAAAATGCAACCTCTATTGTTCTATGATTTGACCCTGTGACCTAGTTTGTGACCCCAGATGACCCATATTCGAACTCGACCTAGATTTCATCAACGTACAGTGGTGCTTACGTATAACTTTGCACACGGAACGAACGATACACGCAAATGGAATGCACGATAACTGATGAATGAATCATGAGCGATAAGAAGGATACACGATTCCCAATGAACGAAACGAAACACAGTCATTCGAGTAACTCGGACATTTTCGTATCCTTAACAACAATATTATTAATAGATGTCTTATAACAATGTAATAGCTTAATCAAACCCATTTAAAAAACTTTTAAAGTCCTAAATTATGGCTAATTAAAAGGAAAACCAAACACATCATAAGAATAATTTGTAATTGAATAGGGGCGTACATACACTTATTATAATTAAACTCGAATTACATATCCACACCTACAAATCAAGTGTTGCACGTCTGCAAATTTGTAGACTATCGGTATATTTCAAAGTTGTCATATTGAAAAGGTGTAAAAAATTGGGATCGAAGGTGTCATAATTAAACACCTGTGTGTCCAAATACTCCTTAGAACTGTGAAATCATTTTTGCACTGTCTTGGTCTTAGACATAGAAAGTACGTGTGCATTTAATGCGATAAAATTGCTAAACGTGTGTGCAAATAAAATAATACTTTATATTGGAATTAAATCGTGGTTGGAGAAACTTTCAAAGGTAAGTGTTACTTTTTATGCTAAAGATATATTTTCCTGTTCTAAACAGCTGGTGTAAATCTTTCACGGTATGCAGAACGTCTTCTTTCAGTTTCACCGGAAGTCAACACCTTTTCTTCTCACAAATATATTGTGAGAAAAAAAAATGTAACAGAAAGATAGTTTAGTTAATTGAAAGAATGATTATTCGTATTTCATCAATTATAGTTCTTACATAATTTAATCCGATCTTTGAGCAATACTATAAATAATACACGTCTATGCTTACATGTAGGTCAACATGCAAACGGTCTACACAATTGGTCGACTGCACTATCTCGGAAAACTTTTATATCATTCTTATCGTGCAACGTTCATCATACGGAACGAAAGATGCCTTACACGATACACGATCTAAATGTTGCACGTTGAATGCACGAACAATAAATGCACGTTGAATGCAAACGGAATGCACGTTACACGAACAATACATGAAAATTTTGCAAAGTTACACGTGAGCACCACTGTAGTCATTCTGACCTAGTTTCATAAAGATCTTGATCCAGTTAAAACTAGAACTGTCACAAGAGTGACGAATTATACCCCCACAGCTTTGTCACAGAAGTATGTCAACCATAAGAAAGGAATGGCCACAAGGACATAGAGTTGAGTTATTATACAATAACTTGTGTAAATGTATTGTTTTAATAGCATACAAAATGTGTAAGGTTAGAAATTATCAATTATTGTTCAATTTAATAGGTTTATTTCAAACATGTTTAAAGACAAAAACAAATATCACTTTATTAAGAAATAAAAGAAATAGAAACCATTCAAATGTTCCAAGTAAACCGTTTTACTGTAAACCATTTTACTGTTCAGACTCACTGTGACCTTGACCTTTGACCTACTGACCCCAAAGTCGAACTTGACCTGTATTTCATGATGTTACAAATTATTTAAATCGGTCAAGCCTTTCATGAGTTATCATCCGGAAACTGTTTTACATTACAGTTCAGAGTCACTGTGACCTTGACCTTTGACCTACTGACCCCAAAGTCGAACCTGACCTGTATTTCATAAAGTTGCACGTGTGTACCGAAAATTATTTAAATCGGTCAAGCCTTTCATGAGTTATCATCCGGAAACTGTTTTACAGTTCAGAGTCACTGTGACCTTGACCTTTGACCTACTGACCCCAAAGTCGAACTTGACCTGTATTTCATAAAGTTGAACGTGTGTACCGAAAATTATTTAAATCGGTCAAGCCTTTCATGAGTTATCATCCGGAAACTGTTTTACAGTTCAGAGTCACTGTGACCTTGACCTTTGACCTACTGACCCCAAAGTTGAACTTGACCTGTATTTCATGAAGTTGCACGTGTGTACCAAAAATTATTCAAAAGGGTAAAGTCGTTCATGAGTTATCATCCGGAAACCATGAAAACCAACAGACCGACCGACAAACCGACAAGCTCACTCCTATATACCCTCCCCCCCAAACTTCGTTTTGTGGGGGTATAAATATGCAACCTCTATTGCATACACAAGGTTTTTCCATGATTTGACCCAGTAACCTAGTTTTTGACCACAGATGGGCCCGTATTCAAACTCGACCTAAATTTCATCAAGGTAGTCATTCTGACCAAGTTTAATGAAGATCCAATGAAAAATGCATCCTCTATTGCATACACACGGTATTTCTATGATTTGACCGGGTGACCTAGTTTTTGACCCTAGATGACCCACATTCGAACTCGACCTAGATTTTATCAAGGCAATCATACTGACCAAGTTTCATGAAAATCCAGTGAAAAATGCATCCACTATTGCATACACAAGGTTTTTCTATGATTTGACCCTGTGACATTTTTGACTCCAGATGACCCATATTCGAACTCGACCTAGATTTTATCAAGGTAGTCATTCTGACCAAGTTTCATGAAGATCCAGTGAAAAATGCATACACAACGTTAAGTGTGGACAGACGACGGACACCAGGCAATCACAATCTCACCTGAGCTAAAAATGTGTCTAAAGATGGATCTCTGAGTAAAATTCTGAACTAGAGCTATCACTAAATGTGATTAATAATACCCCCAAAAGACTGCTTTATAAACTGAGGAAGTTCGTAGTAACATAATACCTTGCAAACAAACTAAAAAGAGATATTATTTTTAGCAATTACTCTGTAATTTGTCAAGATAGAGTTATGGTTCTTGTACACTGCACTTCCTCTCAATGTGCTTGACCATTGTATGAAGTCATATTGAAATCCAACTTGTAGTTTTCGAATCATGCTCCAGACAAGTAAAAGTAACAAAGGGCAAGAACTCTGAAATGAGTCAAGATAGAGTTATTGTTTTTTTGCACTGCACTTCCCCTCATTGTGCTTGACCATTGTATGAAGTTGTATTGAATTCCAACTTGTAGTTTTCAAGTTATGCTCCAGACAAGGAAAAGTAACAAAGGGTAATAACTCTGAAATGAGTCAAGATAGAGTTAATGTTCTTTTGCACTGCACTTCCTCTCAATGTACTTGACCATTGTATGAGGTTGTATTGAATTCCAACCAGTAGTTTTCAAGTTATGCTCCGGACAAGGAAAAGTAACAAAGGGCAATAACTCAGTAAATACTCAAGATAGAGTTATAGTTCTTGTACACTGCACTTCCTCTGAGTGTGCTTGATCATTGTATGAAATTGTATTGAATTCCAACTAGTAGTTTTCAAGTTATGCTCCAGACAAGGAAAAGTAACAAAGGGCAATAACTCTGTAATTAGTCAAGATGGAGTTATGGTTCTTGTGCACTGCACTTCCTCTCAATGTGCTTGACCATTGTATGAAGTTGTATTGAATTCCAATTAGTAGTTTTCAAGTTATGCTCCAGACAAGGAAAAGTAACAAAGGGCAATAACTCTGTAATTAGTCAAGATGGAGTTATAGTTCTTGTGCACTGCACTTCCTCTCAATGTGCTTGACCATTGTATGAAGTTGTATTGAATTCCAACCAGTAGTTTTCAAGTTATGCTTTGGACAAGGAAAATGCAACAGACCGCCCGACCGACCAACCACCGGGTGACTCCTATATACCCCCCTAAACTTCGTTTTGGGGGTATAATAAATTTACTGAAACCAAATATCAAACATCAGTGATGAATTCAAATGATTAAAGATGGGATAAATCCTTAGAAAATATATATTACGCCGTTTAATTCGAGATATGAGTAAGAGTCTACCTGGCATCAGAGTTGTGTCATCCAACTTTGACCTTATTTTCGGTTGAACACGCAAAAATGATGCTGTCAGGCATTCTGGTTGTTTCTGTTTACCTGTAAAATTTAACAACATAAAAGCACAACTCATGAAAAAGTGATTGAAAAAGCCACATTTAGGGTCCGAAAACATTAATCTAAATACTGTATATTCTTCAGCGGCCTTATATGAAAACCTATACAATAGAATTCCGCTATTACTACCACCTTCCGTACTTTTGATAAATGGTCTTAATAGCAGAGTGGTCTCAAAAGCGAATTGACTTCATACACCCATCTGTCATGAATGGCAATACTCTAGTTTATACTTTCTTTTTGTTTCTATACAGTTAACATGTATGATAAACATATTAATGAGAGAAAAAACAAACAAAAAAGAACAGATTTGCACATGTCATGCACTTAAATTGATCTGTCAGAAACGACTTCAAATGTCCGTGTTAAATTACATGTAATGAACTTTTATATTTTTCATTCTTGTGCAGTAGAATTTAAGATTTATGAGAATCAATCAATCGAAAGATATATTGATTTACTCGCAAAGTAATTGCTCTGGTGCAGATCATCACAATAACTGACTTTAAAATGTGTACAAACATATTGTACATGTCATGCAAATTATTCTGCAGTTTGGTCCATAATTTCTCAAGTTTACAATCGGCAATACCAATTAAATGATGCTCCCTCAATTTAGTAATTCTCAACTGTCATTTACATCCTTTTGTTAAACAATTAAGGTTTCACACGATAAATTGAAAATATTTCACACCCTACCCTACGTCTTGTAATTGACATAATCAAGAAAGGGACACACGTGTGTAGATAATTTCTGGAGGCGCTAGACAGGGATAAATACTGTGGTCTGATCAGCGGACAATAAAACAGTTTAAATCGCTTATTAGTGACAGGATACGATGGTCGTTTTAGTGAAATAGCGGGGTGGTCGCTTTCCTGGTACAGTAAACTCCCTGAAAACCGGACCGTCCGGACAAGGGAAAAAGTCCGGTATTCTGAGAGTTCCGGTTTTCAGGAAACTTATCAACAGATTAAAATTTGCTCAGAATCGGACTTCTTGACTGACTCTTTTAATTGAAACAAAGAACATAAACAATGTTTTAAGTAAACAACTTTATATTTTATTTTAGGAAATAAACCATACCTTATAAAACAAAATCTAACATCATGTTTTACTAAAACTTCTTATTTTTTCATTGGTCATTTTGATACAAAAAAGTACACTCAATGGTATGCAGAATGAAGACCGTAATTAATTAAGTAAATACAAACATTAGCAAATAAATCGGGGCTAATTGGATGCATAGTTACTAATAATGTTAATAATGTTTGGCTTAAAATATATCTCTACAACAAAAGATCACATGTGGCGGCCGTATTTTAAAGAGTGGCGTTATTAAGCAATTATTCTCACAACATTAATTGTAGTCGGCGAATTGTACTCTTACACCTACAAGTATTTTTCACGCCTTAAAGATTACATGCGCGACCGATAAATGGTAAACAATTGAAAATGACACCTGTGTTGAGTTGATGATACCAACCATATGGTCGAATCGTGAATACACAGTAAAACTTTTGACACTTGAACATGACATGTAGCCTCCGGTTTTCAGGAATAAAATATCGTTCAAAATCAAGAATCCACAAAAAATCGTCCGGAGTCCAGAATTCTGAGAGTCCGGTATTCTGAGAGTTTTTTACAATGAATTTAATAGAAGAAATTACGGGACTTCGAAAATCGTCCGATTTTCTGAGGATTCCGGTTTTCTGAGAGTCCTGTTTTCAGGGAGTTTACTGTATAAATGACCAATAAAATATATAACATGACACCGCCTGCGGGTGCCAAACGCTTGTCTGATTTTATCCTTTTAAGTTTATTTATCCCCATTTTTTAAGTAACAGTGTCCTTGACCCCAGAACACAATCCCACAAAAGGTTTTCATAATAACTAGACAGTAAGTTTGGTCACAATAATTCAATTGCAACTGAAGATATTGTTTTTTCCCATTTTTCTATTTTTAGAAAAAAACCTGGACTTTGACCCCATGAGCCCCAAACACAATCCCAATTAATTTAAAAGTCTTTATTCATATGTATTACGCACTTAATAATTTAGTTACAATATGTTAATTTTAACTAAAGATATTGAACATATTACTGTTTTCTTCTATTTTTAGTTAGTGACCTTGACAATGACCCCAGGAGCCCCAAAACCCAACACTATCTTCTTAAATACTCACTATATGAACAAAAGCTGATTTACATTATGCCCACCTTAACTAAAGACATTGAAAATACTACAGTTTTCCAATTTTAGTAACACTGACCTTGACCCCAGGAGCCCTAAAATACAATTCAATTCAAGATATTCATCAATACTTCTTATACACTAAGTTTGGTTGCATTATGTTGACTGTTACAAAAATATTGTGTGTGTGTGTGAAACTTTCTAAGTTAAGAAGGGGCAATAATCCAGCCAAATACATTACAGGGTTATGTAACTTGTAAAAGTCTTTTATTCTATTGTACATTTGATAATGAACAGGTATTCCAAGTTTGAAAGTGAAGGCTTTGATAGTTTGCATGTAAGTGACCCAAACGCTATTAAAACTTAAAAAATCAGACTAGCTAAAATGACAAAGCCCAAAAATACTAAAATACACCCCCCCTCCCCTTCGAATTGGGTGACTCAAAAACCCGTTTGATATGTTGAAGTACATTATCCATTTATTGTTTGTGAAAAATTTGAAATCAATCTAGCAAACTAGATGCCCACGTGCAACATGTCGAGCCCGCCATATGTCAAAAGGGCTAACTCCTTACCAAGTAGAGATGGGTCAAAATACACCTAAATATTGGATGTAACATGCATGTTGTACCACAGAAAAGTGGTCTCGATTTTTCTCTACAGCCAGTAATAAAAAAGTTACAATATAAGCTATTTATAGTAACAACAAAGGGAAGTAATTCTAAAAACAAGGGTAGCCCATGATGGTGAACATTTGTACAAAGTAACATCAAAATCCCTCCATTCATGAAGAAGAAATGCTCGAGACAAAGGTATTCTCCACTTTGAACTTTAACCTCTAAGTGTGACCTTGACCTTAGACCTAGGGACCTGGTTCTTGCGCATGACACTCCATCTTATGATGGTGAACATTTGTGCCAAGTTAAATTAAAATCCGTCCATGCATGAAAAAGATATGCTCCTGACAAAGTCATTCTTGAATTTGACCTTTAACCTCCAAGTGTGACCTTGACCTTAGACCTAGGGACATGATTCTTGCGCATGACACTCAGTCTCATGATGGTGAACATTTGTGCCAAGTAACATCAAAATCCCTCCATGTATGAAAAAGATATGGTCCGGACAAAATCGGACGCATGGACGCACGCACATACACCGAACCGCCAAAAGTGACAACTATGTCGAGCTCACCGCAAGCGGGCTCGACAAAAATGAAGAAGCTATGTCCAATTCTCAAAATCAACCAAAATCCATCAAAATTCATGTTTTTCACCCCCAAAACAGGTCAGACTCAGCATCTTTAGGATACAATGTGAAGAAGGGTATTTGATGAACAAGTTACCCAAGTTTCAAAGTGATAGCTTTGATAGTTTCATTGTAAGTGACCTAAACACAAAACTTAACCAACGCCAACGGCAACGACGACGGCAATCAAGTGACGACAATTATATATACTAAGCTCGTTATTTTTTTCAAAAATCAGACGAGCTAATAAAAACAGTTGGTTCTTTAAAATAATGGTCGTTATAGCGACATGGTCGCATTTTCTGCGTGGTCGTAATCGGAATTCTACTGTATTATAATATATTGAAAGTTTTATAACTTTCTCATGAATGCGCAAGCTCAATTTTATTGTAACAACTGCTTCTAAAGCATAATTGTAGCTACATCGCTCTAACATAGTATTCAAAGTACACAAATAAAAACTTCCTTACGATTCTGAATCCCAAACGTGATACAGATATTTTTATGATCTATCAACAAGAGTGCCAAACTGTCACAAAATATGCCCATCAAGGAGGCATAACTCAGTATCTGGCAGTTCATTTGTTTTGTAAATCCTGCTAGAACTATAGAGCTGAGAAGGCTAATTTCATAGTTTTCGATAATTCAAGGGCCATAATCCAGGAGTGCCTGAGGCGAGTTTGGAGAAGATCAGATAAAAACTGTTCGACTTAAGAGAGCAGACAAGGTGAATTTGGCCAATTTTGCATAAATCTAGGGCCATAATCCAAAAGTGCCCGAGTATATTTGGCTGGTTATCAAACTTGGCCCAGAGATCTTTATTATGCCGACAAACATTTTGACCAAGTTTGGTGAAGATCAGATGAAAACTGTTCGATTTAGAGAGCAGACAAGGTGAATTTGGTCAATTTTGCACAAATCAAGGGCCATCAACAAAAAGTGCCTGCAGTGGGTCGATTTGGCTTGTTATCGAACTTGGCCCAGAGATCTTTATTATGCAGACAAACATTTTGACCAAGTTTGGTGAAGATCAGATGAAAACTGTTCGATTTAGAGAGCAGACAAGGTGAATTTGGTCAATTTTGCATAAATCAAGGGCCATCAACAAAAAGTGCCTGCAGTGGGTCGATTTGGCTTGTTATCGAACTTGGCCCAGAGATTATGCTGACAAACATTTTGACCATGTTTGGTGAAGATCAGAATAATTGATGAACTGTTTGACTTAGAGAGCAGAGAAGGTGAATTGGTTAATTTTGCATAAATCAAGGGCCATAATTCAAAAGTGCTTGAGTCGATTTAACTGGTTATCGAACTTGGCCGAGAGATTATGCCGACAAACATTTTGACTAAGTTTGGAGAAGATCAGATGAAAACTGTTCGACTTAGAGAGCAGAAAAGGTGAATTGATCAATTTTGCATAAATCAAGGGCCAAAATCTAAAAGTGCCAACGTTGATTTGGCTGGTTGTCGAACTTGGCCGAGAGATTATGCCGACAAATATTTTGACCAAGTTTGGTGAAGATCAGAATGAAAACTGTTCGACTTAGAGAACGGACAAGATGAATTTGGTCAATTTTGCATAAATCAAGGGCCATAATCCAAAAGTGTTTGGGTTATTTGGCTTGTTATCGAAGTTGGTCGAAAGATCATGCCAACAAACATTTTGACCAAGTTTGGTGAAGATCAAACGAAAACCATTCGACTTAGAGAGCGGACAAAGTGTTGACGCAGCCCGCCCGCCAAGGGTGCTCTTGTAATATGTCCCTGCATAATTCAAGGGCCACAATTCAGAAGTGCCTTGGGCAATATGGCTGCTTATTGAACTTGGCCTAGTATTATGCCTACAAATATTAGCTTCAAGTTTGGTGAAGATAGGATGAATACTATATCACTTAGAGAGCGGACAAGGTTAATTTTGCCAATTTTGCATAATTCAAGGGCCATAATTCAAAAGTGCCTGGGTTGATTTGGCTAGCTATCAAACTTGGCCGAGACATTATGCCAACAAACATGTTCAGCAAGTTTGGTGAAGATCAGAATGATGAAAAAACTGTTTGACTAAGAGAGCTGACAAAGTGTGGACACCGCCCGCCAAGCACAGGCATTCCCATAATAAATCCCTTCGGGCGTATAGAAAGGAAGATGACCAAACATGGTGCACGGTAGGCTTGCACAGAGGTCTTTTTTTCATGTTTTGTACTAAACGGTCCCTAAGCGAATGGTCAGCTCAATTCCTAAACAAACTAGAGCTATCACTAAATGTGATTAATACCCCCGAAAGACTGCTTTATAAACTGAGTAAGTTCATAGTAACATATCACCTTGCAGAAAATAAATAAAATAGAGATATTGTCCTTGGCAATAACTCTGTAATTAGTCAAGATAGAGTTATGGTTCTTGAGCACTGCACTTCCTCTCAATGTGCTTGACCATTGTATGA
Organism: Saxidomus purpurata; assembly: GCA_022818135.1. Lineage (NCBI taxonomy): Eukaryota > Metazoa > Mollusca > Bivalvia > Venerida > Veneridae > Saxidomus > Saxidomus purpurata. The sequence goes on from JAFMSR010000032.1 coordinate 244,480, forward strand.
AGTTGTATTGAATTCCAACTTGTAGTTTTCAAGTTATGCTCCCGACAAGGAAAATGCAACGGACCGACCGCCCGCCCGCCCGACCACCGGGCGACTCCTATATACCCCCCCCCCCCAAACTTCGTTTCGGGGGTATAAAAATGAGATCTTGAAATTATAGTTCATAATATTTATTAAGGTAGATTACAATGATAGAATTTTGGACCACTCAGGTAAAAGTCATAGCTTATTAAGACAAAAGGGCCAACATGGCCCTATCGCTCACCTGCAACTTATGACAATATGTGACCAAACTTCAACTCTAAACTATATATCATAAACCAGACCTGGGCATAATTACTTTGAATGTAATCGATTAAATTACAATTACAATGCCATAAAAAATTGATTACTTATGATCACTTAATGTTTTTAATGTAATCGATTAAATTACAATTACTTTGAAACAAGACTTTAACTAGGAATTTCTTAGTACAAATCAAACTAGAGCTATCACTAAATGTGATTAATACCCCCAAAAGACTGCTTTATAAACTGAAGAAGTTCGTAGTAACATAATACCTTGCAAACAAACTAAAAAGAGATTGTTCTTGGCAATAACTTTTTAATTTGTCAAGATAGAGTTATGGTTCTTGTACACTGCACTTCCTCTCAATGTGCTTGACCATTATATGAAGTCGTATTGAATTCCAACTTGTAGTTTTCAAGTTATGCTTCGGACAAGGAGAAATAACAAAGGGCAATAACTCAGTAAATACTCAAAATAGACTTACAGTTCTTGTACACTGCACTTCCTCTGAGTTTACTTGATCATTGTATGAAATTGTATTGAATTCCAACTAGTAGTTTTCAAGTTATGCTCCGGACAAGGAAAAGTAACAAAAGGCAATAACTCTAAAATTAGTCAAGATGGAGTTATGGTTCTTGTGCACTGCACTTCCTCTCAATGTGCTTGACCATTGTATGAGGTTGTATTGAATTCCAACCAGTAGTTTTCAAGTTATGCTTTGGACAAGGAAAACTAACAAGAAACATGGCAATGCCACGAAACCAGGTTTTCAAAAATGTTGTTCTGATTCAAGTTACAAAGTAGACATGAAATAATATATCATATCTTTTTTAAATTACCTCCAAAGATGATATGACCTTTGACTGCCAAATCAAGTTAAAATCATGTAAACAGGATTTTCAATGTTAATGTCACTGTGACCTTGACCTTGGAGCCAGCCATGCGGAACATGCGTTCTGCACGTCATCTTGATGTGGTAAACATTTGTCTGAAGTTTCATCAAAATTCTTCAAAGGGTTGAAGAGTTACAGAGCGGACAGGATTTTCAATGTTAATGTCACTGTGACCTTGACCTTGGAGCCAGCCATGCGGAACATGCGTTCTGCACGTCATCTTGATGTGGTAAACATTTGTCTGAAGTTTCATCAAAATTCTTCAAAGGGTTGAAGAGTTACAGAGCGGACAGGATTTTCAATGTTAATGTCACTGTGACCTTGACCTTGGAGCCAGCCATGCGGAACATGCGTTCTGCACGTCATCTTGATGTGGTAAACATTTGTCTGAAGTTTCATCAAAATTCTTCAAAGGGTTGAAGAGTTACAGAGCGGACAGGATTTTCAATGTTAATGTCACTGTGACCTTGACCTTGGAGCCAGCCATGCGGAACATGCGTTCTGCACGTCATCTTGATGTGGTAAACATTTGTCTGAAGTTTCATCAAAATTCTTCAAAGGGTTGAAGAGTTACAGAGCGGACACAATTTCGTTTGACGCCCGCCCATCCGCCCATCCGCCCATCCGCCCATCCGCCCATCCGCCCGCCATACCCCAATCTAATAACCAGGATTTTCAAAATTGAAAACCTGGTTAATAAAGGGCAATAACTCAGTAAATACTCAAAATAGAGTTATAGCTCTTGTACACTGCATTTTCTCTGAGTTTGCTTGATCATTGAATGAAATTGTATTAAATTCCAACTTGTAGTTTTCAAGTTATGCTCCAGACAAGGAAAAGTAACAAAGGGCAATAATTCTGTAATTAGTCAAGGTTGAGTTATGGTTCTTGTGCACTGCACTTCCTCTCAATGTGCTTGACCATTGTATGAAGTCGTATTGAATTCCAACTTGTAGTTTTCAAGTTATGCTTCGGACAAGGAGAAATAACAAAGGGCAATAACTCAGTAAATACTCAAAATAGACTTACAGTTCTTGTACACTGCACTTCCTCTGAGTTTGCTTGATCATTGTATGAAATTGTATTGAATTCCAACTAGTAGTTTTCAAGTTATGCTCCGGACAAGGAAAAGTAACAAAAGGCAATAACTCTAAAATTAGTCAAGATGGAGTTATGGTTCTTGTGCACTGCACTTCCTCTCAATGTGCTTGACCATTGTATGAGGTTGTATTGAATTCCAACCAGTAGTTTTCAAGTTATGCTTTGGACAAGGAAAACTAATAAAGGGCAATAACTCAGTAAATACTCAAAATAGAGTTATAGCTCTTGTACACTGCACTTTCTCTGAGTTTGCTTGATCATTGTATGAAATTGTATTGAATTCCAACTTGTAGTTTTCGAGTTATGCTCCGGACAAGGAAAAGTAACAAAGGGCAATAACTCTGTAATTAGTCAAGGTTGAGTTATGGTTCTTGTGCACTGCACTTCCTCTCAATGTGCTTGACCATTGTATGAAGTTGTATTGAATTCCAACTTGTAGTTTTCAAGTTATGCTTTGGACAAGGAAAACTAACAAAGGGCAATAACTCCGTAAATACTCAAGATAGAGTTATAGTTCTTGTACACTGCACTTCCTCTGAGTTTGCTTGATCATTGTATGAAATTGTATTGAATTCCAACTAGTAGTTTTCACGTTATGCTCCGGACAAGGAAAACTAACAAAGGGAAATAACTCTGAAATTAGTCAAGATGGAGTTATGGTTCTTGTGCACTGCACTTCCTCTCAATGTGCTTGACCATTGTATGAAGTTGTATTGAATTCCAACCAGTAGTTTTCAAGTTATGCTCCGGACAAGGAAAAGTAACAAAGGGCAATAACTCTGTAATGAGTCAAGATGGAGTTATAGTTCTTGTGCACTGCACTTCCTCTCAATGTGCTTGACCATTGTATGAAGTTGTATTGAATTCCAACTTGTAGTTTTCAAGTTATGCTCCGGACAAGGAAAATGCAACAGACCGCCCGACTGACCGACCGACCAACCAACCAACCACCGGGTGACTCCTATATACCCCCCTGTACTTTGTTTTGGGGGTATAAAAACATTTTCACAGGGTTATCTTCCTTTGCTTGCAGACAGGTGTCATAATGTTGCATAAGTATTCCAACTTTCAAAGTAATATCTCAAATGGAAAAGTCAACAAGTGGACAAGAATGAAAATTTTGAAATTTGAATGAAAAGTCGAAAAGGACCATAATTCAAATGAAATCCACGACAGAGTTACTTTCTCCTGCCTGTGTTTGGGAATCAAGATGGTAAATAAGTATTCTAACTTTCAAAGTAATATCTCAAACAGTCCAAAGATTCTTAGTCGATAAAGGGCCTTAAATTTTTTTAAAATCCTTAACAGAGTTACCTTCTCGTGCCTACAGATGGGGGTTAATGATGTTAATAAGCATTCAAAGTTTCAAAGCAATATCTCAAAGGGTTAAGTCAATAAGTGGATTTTACCCATATTCAATGTATTTTCTAAGTCAAAAAGGGGCATAATTCTGTCAAAAACCTTGACAGAGTTATGTAGTATTGTCTGTTGATGAAGGTAATGATGATAAATAAGTATGGTAAGTTTCAAAGCAATACCTCTTATGGTTTTGAAATAAAGTGGGGTGGTACGAAAAACTTAACGAAGCTCAATACACTTTCTAAGTCAAAAAGGGGCATAATTCTGACAAAAACCTTGACAGAGCTATGTTTTCTTGTCCGTAGATGGAAGTTTTGATGGTAAACAAGTATGGCAAGTTTCAAAGCTATACCTCTAATAGTTTTGAAATAAAATGGGGTGGTGCGAAAAACTTAACCAAGCTCAATACACTTTCTAAATCAAAAAGGGGCATAATTCTGTCAAAAAACTTGACAGAGTTATGTACTCTTGTCTGTAGATGGAGGTTATGATGGTAAACAAGTATGGTAAGTTTCAAAGCCATTCCTCTAATATTTTGAAATAAAGTGGGGTGGTACGAACAACTTAACCAAGGTGTGACACAAACGACGACGCTAGTAGGATAACTCCCCTTTTCTTCAACAAGAGGGCCAAAATGGCCCTATATCGCTCACCTTGGTACAAGTGCACTTGCCTGGTGGAAGATCACTAGACAATATTATTTGACAAATAGGTTTTCCTATATACATCTTTGTAAACCAAATGACCCCCCGCCCCCCCGCCAGGGAAAGACCAATTTTGACCCCAGGGGCATAATTTGAACAAACTTTGAAGAGGTCTACTAGGCAATGCTACATGCCAAATATCTAAGCTCTAGGCCTTGTGGTTTCAGAGAAAACTAGAAATGTGTCCATAGGACACGGATGCCCCCACACGCCACTGTTCTGTCAATCTCATGACTCTAGGTCAAATATTTTTTGGACTACATGTGCCACAAGTTGAAAACTAAAAATCAACAAAGGGCCATAATTCTGTTAAATTTGGTCGCAGCAAAAATTCCTTCCTTTACTACCATCTACACATTAAGGTTGTTCATCCCTGGAAGTTTAAGCAAAATCTGCCATCCGGTTTAAGAGGAGTTGCATTCACAAAATTTCTACATAGTATATAATGAAAAAATCAACAAAGGGCCATAATTCTGTTAAATTTGGTCACAGCAAAAATTCCTTCCTTTACTACCATCTACACATTAAGGTTGTTCATCCCTATAAGTTTAAGCAAAATCTGCCATCCGGTTTAAGAGGAGTTGCGTTCACAAAATTTCTACATAGTATCTAGTGAAAAAATCAACAAAGGGCCATAATTCTCTTAAATTTGGTCGCAGCAAAAATTCCTTCCTTTACTACCATCTACACATTAAGGTTGTTCATCCCTGTAAGTTTAAGCAAAATCTGCCATCCGGTTTAAGAGGAGTTGCGTTCACAAAATTTCTACATAGTATCTAGTGAAAAAATCAACAAAGGGCCATAATTCTCTTAAATTTGGTCGCAGCAAAAATTCCTTCCTTTACTACCATCTACACATTAAGGTTGTTCATCCCTGTAAGTTTAAGCAAAATCTGCCATCCGGTTTAAGAGGAGTTGCGTTCACAAAATTTCTACATAGTATATAGTGAAAAAATCAACAAAGGGCCATAATTCTCTTAAATTTGGTCACAGCAAAAATTCCTTCCTTTACTACCATCTACACATTAAGGTTGTTCATCCCTATAAGTTTAAGCAAAATCTGCCATCCGGTTTAAGAGGAGTTGCGTTCACAAAATTTCTACATAGTATCTAGTGAAAAAAATCAACAAAGGGCCATAATTCTCTTAAATTTGGTCGCAGCAAAAATTCCTTCCTTTACTACCATCTACACATTAAGGTTGTTCATCCCTGTAAGTTTAAGCAAAATCTGCCATCCGGTTTAAGAGGAGTTGCGTTCACAAGATTTCGGGACGGACGGACGGACAGACGGACGGACTGACGGACTGACAGACTGACGGACTGACGGACTGACGGACGGACGGACGGACAAGTGCAACGCTATATGCTCCCACATTGTGGGGGCATAAAAATTGTTAAAGTTTTTCCTATATAAGCCTATGTAAAACTAAGTGACACCCCCGAGGGGTCAATTTTGACCCCAGGGGCGTAATTTGTACAATCTTGGTAGAGGTCCACTGAACAATGCTACATGCTTAATATCTAAGCTCTAGGCCTTGTGGTTTCTGAGAAGATGATTTTTAAAGTTTTTCCTATATTAGCCTATGTAAAACTAATTGTCCACCGTGCGCGGTCAATTTTGATTTGGGGGTCATAATTTGAACAATCTTGGTAGAGGTCCACTACACAATGCTACATGCCAAATATCTAAGCTCTATGCTTTGTGGTCTCAGAGAAGAAGATTTTTAAAGTTTTTCCTATTTGTTGCCATAACAACCAGAGTTCTGCATGGAATGGAATTCTTTGAACAACTTTGATAGAGCTTCATGCAAGGTACATCCCTGCAAAGTTTCATCAACATTGGCCTAGTGGCTTCAGAGGAGATGTCGTCTGAAAGAAATGATGGATGGATGGACGGACGCCCCTGCGTGGTGGTATTAGGTGGTATTTCCATTGTTCTCGAACAATAGAGTGACCACTTAAGTAACAAAAGAATGACCACTTAAGGGACAAAAGACGGAATGAAGACAATAGATTTATATTGTCTTAGGCCACACCTCCTACCACCTAAGGTACCCAGCACGCGTGCAGACAGACAGACGGACGGACGACGGACAGAATGCAATCCTAATAGCTAAGTCAATCTAAAAATGCAACCTCTATTGCATACTGAAGGTTTTTCTATGATTTGACCGGGTGACCTAGTTTTTGACCCTAGATGACCCAAATTAGATTTCAACAAGGCAATCATACTGACCAAGTTTCATGAAAATCCAATGAAAAATGCAACCTCTATTATAAAGTTTTTCTATGATTTGACGCCGTGACCTAGATTTTGACCCTGGATGACCCATTGTCAAACTTGGCCTAGATTTTATCAAGGCAGTCATACTGACCAAGTTTCATGAAGATCCAACGAAAAATGCAACCTCTATTGCATACACAAGGTTTTTGGATGATTTGACGCTGTGACCTAGTTTTTGACCCCAGATGACCCATATTCGACCTCGACCTAGATTTCATCAAGGCAGTCATACTTACCAAGTTTCATGAAGATCTAGTGAAAAATGCAGCCTCTATTGCATACACAAGATTAAGTGTTGAAGGACAGAAGACAGACACCAGGCGTTCACAATAGCTCACCTTTGAGCACGAAGTGCTCAGGTGAGCTAAAAATAGAAAATAGTTTGGTTCTACATTTAATAACCAGACTTGATGTACAGACATTGTGGTCAATTAGGTATTTATTAAAATTGAAAGCAAACAATTTAACTAGATGGGTGTTCAGTAGAACACTTGTGTCGCACACTTACACTTTGTCAGAATAACCAATAATTATATGACAAAATCTAAGTATAAAACGGGGCATAACTCTGTCGAATACAATGTATGACCTTGACCTATAAAATCTGGCGGCATCATGACCCTTTTGTCATAAGCAATACAATTGTAAAGTTTGATGAAGAAATCTTAAGAAATGGCAAAGTTATAGCCAACGTTAAGTTTTTGTGACAAAAACTAAGTACAACAAGAGCTGTCAGTAGGACAGCGTGCTCGACTTTTTTAGTGCTTGCCAATAAAACAAAACTTTGACAGTTAAGGGCATTAGGAATTTCTAAGTACAAATCAAGAAAATTTTTCACAGAGTTATCTTCTTTTGCTTACAGATAGGTCTTACAATGGTACATAAGTACTCCAACTTTCAAAGTAATATGTCAAATGGTTAAGTTAACAAGTGGACAAGAATGAAAATTTTAACTGAGTTTCTAAGTCAAAAAGGGCCATAATTCAAATAAAATCCTTGACAGAATTACCTTCTCCTGCCCATGTTTGGGAATCATGATGGTAAACAAGTATTCCAACTTTCAAATTAATATCTCAAACAGTTCAGTCAAAAAGTGGACTGGTACGAAAAACTTAACCAAGATTCTAAGTCGATAAAAGGCCTTAAGTTTTGAAACAAATCCCTGACAGAGTTACCTTCTCTTGCGTACAGATGGGGGTAATGATGTGAAATAGCATTTAAAGTTTCAAAGCAATATCTCAAAGGGTTAAGGCAATAAGTGGATTTTACCCATATTCAATGTATTTTCTAAGTAAAAAAAGAGCCATAATTCTGTCAAAAACCTTGACAGAGTTATGTACTCTTGTCTGTAGATGGAGGTTATGATGGTAAACAAGTATGGTAAGTTTCAAAGCCATACCTCTAATACTTTTGAAATAAAGTGGGGTGGTACGAAAAACTTAACCAAGGTGTGACGCCAACTCCGACGCCGGGTCGAGTAGGATAGCTCCCCTTTTCATAGAAAATTCGAGCTAAAAAGGGGCATAACACTGTCAAATATGACCTTGACCTATAAAGTTTGGCGGCATCATGACCCTTTTGTCATAAGCAATACAATTGTAAAGTTTGATGAAGAAATCTTAAGAAATGGCAAAGTTATAGCCAACGTTAAGTTTTTATGATTTCGGGTTGTAGTTTTCCCAGTTTTTTAGAATAAAGTACACTGTGTCGCCTTTGCGTTTGTTCCAGAAACTGTTTATGCGGGACTTGTAATTTGATGTCTTAATAACTTAATAAGCTAATTATGCCAGTAGTTAAACACGTGTGCGGAAAACAGATAAGTATTATGAATCAGCAGAATTTCCTTAATCATATAGACAGAATTTAGTGGTCTTTTAAAGTCTCTTTTCAAAATATCTCAGTAAATCTGTACACTTGTCTGTATGAGTCAAATTTGAAATATGCCTCTGTCTAAATCGTCTGCCTGGAAATTAATATTTGAAACGGTTCAAAACAAAGTCAAAGACAGTCCATTGATTGATTATATGTTGATCATATGAATCATCATTTTCCGAGTACTCGATCGAAAAAAGGACAAAGTCCTCGATTATCAAATTTGGTACTTGTTGCCATCCCTAAAAGAAACCTATGTTATGTTTTATCAACGTACAATAACTTAAACCATTCAAGTTGTTCTTTTATAATGGTGGATAAAACAGAATTGAATATGTTAGTAGGCAGGATGTGTGAAAATCATCTTTTGTGTACAAAATGCCAACTAACAAGTAAACAAGAGGGCCATGATGGCCCTGTATCGCTCACCTGTCTACCATTGGCAAAAATAAAAGGTTATTAATAGATTAATAGCAGAAAGGGTCAATTTTTACCTTTGGCTCATGATATCCTCTTAATAAGCCTATGTAAAATCAAGGGAGCCCCCCCCCCCCTCGGGCAGGGTTAATTTTAACCTTGAGGTCATGATTTGAACAATCTTGGTAGAGAGTCAATTACTGCCACATGCTGAATATCTAAGCTCTAGGCCTCATTATTTTGCTGTCTGATCATGATCTGCACTGTTGGCTATTCATTTTTTTTTGCTGTCTGATCATGATCTGCACTGTAAGCTATTCATTGTATGCTGGCTGGTCATGATCTGCACTGTCAGCTATTTATTTTTTGCTGTCTGATCATGATCTGCACTGTTTTCTATGCATTATTTAGCTGTCTGATCATGATATGAACTGTTTACTATTCATTATTTTGCTGTCTGATCATGATCTGCATTGTAAGCTATTCATTATTTTGCTGTCTGATCATGATCTGCACTGTGAGCTATTCAATTTTTTGCTATCTGACCATGATCTGCACTGTGAGCTGTTCATTTTTTTTAACAATTTATGATACTTTCCAAAGTGATAGATGGAAGAGTACATAGGACAAGAGCTTATTCTTTTATGAAAGAAAAACATGCATAGGCATATTTGTCATTGATAAATCTGATATCTTCTTATATGTTTTGTATATATCAAATATTGATTTAATTTATATATGAACTTTTTTGTGATGTGAATGTAACAAGAGGGCCATAATGGCCCTATATCGCTCACCTGACTACCATTGGCTATAATACAAGGGGTCAAGATTCTAACATAGTTTGTAGAGGTCCACTACACAATGCTAAGTAACATTCCAAATAACTATTCTCTGCCCGTCGGCCTTCTTGTTTTTTTTAAGTTTTCCCTATATAGGCCTATAGATGTGAAATCAAGTCACCTTCCTCCCACTCACCCCCCCTCCCGGGAAGGGTTAATTTTAACCTGGGGGTCATAATTTGAACAATCTTGGTAGAAGTCCAATAGGCATTTTTACATGCCAAATATCTAATCTCTAGGCCTTGTGGTTTCAGAGAAGATTTTTAAAGTTTTTCCTATTTGTTGAACAACCTTTCTGACATATTTCCAGGATATTTGGGCTGAAAATGTTACATCTAGAGTGTTAACAAGGTTTTTCCATATTTGGGCTGTGTGACCTAGTTTTTGAACCCAGGTGACCCATATTAAAACTTGAGCTAGAAATCAACCAAACAACCTTTCTGACAAATTGCCAGGATATTTGGACTGAAACAGTAGCCTCTAGAGCCTTAACAAGATTTTTCTATTTTTGGGTCATGTGACCTAGTTTTTCATCCGAGAAAACCCATATTTGAACTCGTCCGAGTAATTACTGAGACAAACATCCTGACCAAGTTTCGTGACAATTGAGGCAAAAATGTGACCACTAGAGTGTTAACGAACTAAGTGTGGACGGACGACGGACATTCATCGATCCTAATAGCTCACCCTGAGCCAGCTCAGGTGAGCTAAAAACTTAAATGTACTGGAAATAACATAAAAAATGCTTTTAAAATGTTGACCTAATTAGACAACCTGAATACCTTAGAAATGGAAATAATGTATAAAGCCTTTTCTAGATTTCTTTACAAATCTAAGAGTGTAAAATAAAATGATTTCTCTGCAGCCTAAATTTTAACCCATGGGTCTTGATTTGAACATTCTTGATAGAACAATAAGCAATCCTACATGCTAAAAATATGTCTAGTGTTACTGTTATGAAACAGCTTGTGACAATGCTATTTAAAATAAATTGGGTTTCATTGTAAGTATTAACATGCTTTCTGTGGGTCATAATTTGAACAATCTTGGTACAAGTCCACTAGGCAAAGCTAAATATCTAACCTCTAGGCCTTGTGGTTTTTGAAAAGAAGTTTTCCTATAAAAGCCTATGTAAAAATAAGTGACCTCCCTGGGCGGAGTCAATTTCGACCCAGGGGTCATAATTTGAATAATTTTGGTAGAGGTCCCATACACAATGCCACATGCCAAATATCTAAGCTCTAGACCTTCCTGTTCTTGAGAAGAAGATTTTAAAAGTTTTTCCTATTTGTTGCCATAGCAACCAGAGTTCTGCATGGAATAAAATAATTTCAAGAATATGACAGAGCTTCATGCAAGGAACAACCCTGCCAAGTTTCATCAATTTAAGCCTTCCCGATCTTAAGAAGAAGATTGTTAAACTATTTCCTATTTGTTACCATAGCAACCAGAGTTCTGCATAGAATAAAATAATTTGAAGTATGACAGAGTTTCATGCAAAGTACAACCCTGCCAAGTTTCATCAACCTAAGCCTTCCTGATCTTGAGAAGAAGATTGTTAAAGTTTTTCCTATTTGTTGCCATAGCAACCACAGTTCTGCATGGAATAAAATAATTTGAAGGGTTATGGTAGAACTTCATGCAAGGAACATCCCTGCCATATTTCATCACGATTGGCCCAGTGGTTACAGAGGAGATATCGTTTGAAGAAATTGTGAACAGACGTACGACGGACGCATCAGTATCCTAATAGCTCACTCTGGCACTTCTTGCCAGGTGAGCTAATAACAGGGAATCAAATCATTTAATTAAAGCTTGATTGTGTTTTATTTGCCAGTTGCCTGTCATTTGCTTTATCAAAAGTCGTGTTCACAGTCATTTGTCTCCATAAATTTGAACATTTGACCAATGTATCATGAAAATCCTGCATGGGGTTTCGCAATGATGGGAACTTGGCCTTTAATCGTGCCATTCCGCATGTGACCCAGTTTCATGGACATTTGACAACATTTTTATCAAAATCATTCATGGAGTTCAGTAGATATGGTGTGGTCACGAAAAATAAATAACACCATGCAGACCTCCTTGAGCTGATATTGAACAGAAAACCACTGTTTAAGTAAGCCTATTCATCCAATCTATCCGCCTAAACAATATCCCAAATCTTATTACCGGGATTTTGTTATTAACACTATGCATGCAAAACTAGGATGAAATATCATATCAAGATATACTACTTGAGGTAGTAAACAGTCAAGATAACAAGAGCACCGGCTGCAGGTGTCGGATGCTCGTGTGATTTTATTCTTTAACGCACTTATTACCATTTTTTAAGTAACAGTATCCCTTGACCTTCACCCAGAAACACAATCCCACAATAGGTTTTCATAATAATCACTAGACACGAAGTTTGGTCACAATAAAACGGGTTTTTCACAGACTTCTGCGCATGCGCTACATTAATGAATATCGACCGTATAAGCAACTGAGGGGGCAGTTATATGGCGCATGATAAGCGATATACTCTGATATGTTGATATATCATTTATATTTGTTTTATAAAACACTTTAACCAGATTGTTAAAAGCCATTTAATGATGTTTAATCATATTTTATTCTTTTAATCATTCAAATATATTTAAAGTTAATATTTAGAATGATCAATGAAAAAAGTAAACGACGGACACATCTACTAGACGTTTTTTTTTCTTTTATAAAATGGTACGGCAACAGTTTTAAATATTTTTTACTTAAACCTTTTTTAAAATTGTCTAAACCTTTCTTTTGTCTAAATGGGGGTATGATTTAAAAATTTTAATAATCTCGATTAATAGTTTTAATACACAGGGGCAGGCGTAATATTTAACTGCACGGACCTAAATACACATGTGTATAAAGGCCCATGTTAACTGAAACAAGAGGGCCATGATGGCCCTGTATCGCTCACCTGTCTACCATTGCATATAATGCAAGGGCATTAATAGCAGAAAGGGTCAATTTTTACATTTTCCTCTGAATAAGCCTATGTAAAATCAAGAGACCCCCGGGCAGGGTCAATTTTGACCCTGAGGTCATGATTTGAACAATCTTGGTAGAGATTCATGCCACATGCTGAATATCTAAGCTCTAGGCCTCATTATTTTACTGTTTGATCATGATCTGCACTGTTCACTATTCATTTTTTTGCTGTTTGATCATGATCTGCACTGTAAGCTATTTATTTTATGCTGTCTAATCAGGATCTGCACTGTGAGCTATTCTAATTTTGCTGTCTGATCAAAATCTGCAATGTAAGCTATTGATATTTTGCTATCTGATCATGCTCTGCACCACCGGCTATTTATTTTTTGCTGTTCGATCATGATCTGCAGTGTTTGTTATGCACTATTTTGCTGTCTGATCATGATCTGCACTGTTCGCAATTCATTTTTTTGTCTTTATCATGATCTGCACTAATAGCTTTTCATTATTTTGCTGTCTGATCATGATCAACACTGTTCACTTTTAATTTTTATGCTGTCTGATCATGATCTGCACTGTGAGCTATTTATTTATTCAACAATTTATGGTACTGTCCAAATTGATAGATGGAAGAGTACATGTTAGAATTATATAGGACAACATTACAGCTTATTCTTTTATGAAAGAAAAACATGCACAGGCATATTTGCCATTGATAAATCTAATATCTTCTTAAATATTTTGTATATTAAAGATTCATCTAATTTTATATATGACCTTTCTTGTGAGGTGAATGTTTAACTTTATCTAGGACAATGGAACATGGAAGTTCAACAAGGGGTCAAGAATATTCTCCAGCAACAGAAATAAACAATAAACAACACATTATTCAAACAAAAGCTATATTGGCCTCTATGGACTATATGAAATATCAAAATAGTGTAAAAAAGTAAGCTGTCCAAGACCAGGTAAAAACAGTTCACCAAAACATTGATGTGAATATCAAAGACGATTACTATTCCCTCCAAAATTATGTGCAGTAACAATACAAACGACCAATTTTATAACAGCTACAACAAAGAAGCACTTCTCCGCATTATTCTACCTGGTTAATTAATAAAACTCTCATGCAATTCACTTGATTTCAAACTCATTTGATACAGATCCACTAGACAATGATACATGCTAAATATTCATCACTATACACCTTGTACTTTTGAACAATCTTGGTAGAGGTCCACTAGACAATGGTACATGCCAATTATCTAAGCTCTAGGCCTTGTGCTTTCAGAGAAGAAGATTTTTAAAGTTTTTCCTATTTTTTTCCATAGCAACCAGAGTTCTGCATGGAATGAAATTCTTTGAACAATTTTGTTAGAGCTTCATGCAAGGAACATTCCTGCATAGTTTTATCAACATTGGCTTAGTGGTTTCAGAGGAGATGTCATTTGAATCAAAATGTTGACGGACGACATACGACGGGCAATCATCAATCAGAAAAGCTCACCCTGGCGTAGCCATATGAGCTAAAAATATACTTATTTAAGTAAGGATATAATTTGTAGTAGAAATAAGTTAATAATTTAGCAAAATACACGATAATCATAGGATTATTCATTCATGATACGTAAAAAGTATTATACGCTTTCGTTATCAGACCGAAACTGCCCCCTCATTCGCCGACTGATAACCATTTGTGCTCTTTAACGCTGAAGAGTACGCAAGAACGATAAGTCTGTGAAAAACCCGTATTCAACTGCAACTGAAGGTATTGCATTTTTTCTCATTTTTCTATTTAAAAAAAAACACACAGACGTTGAACCCATGAGCCCCACACTTAATAATTTAGTTACAATAATTATGTCAAATGTAACTAAATATATTGAATATATTACTGTTTTTCTATTTTTAGTTACAGTGACCTTGACAGTGACCCCAGGGACCCCAAAACACAACCACATAAAATATCTTCTTAAATACTTACTACAAACAAAAGTTGGTTACATTATGTCAACTGTAACTAAAGATATTGAATATATAACTGTTTTCCTATTTTTATTAACAGTGACCTTGACCCCAGGAGCCTCAAAACACAATCCAATTAAAGATATTCATAAATACTTCCTATACACTATGTTTGTTTGCATTATGTTCACTGTTACAAAAATATTGTCTGTATGAAACTTTCTAAGTTAAGAAAGGGCAATGATCCAGTCAAAATTCATGACAGGGTTATGCAACTTGTAAAACTCTTCCTTCATTCTATTGTACATTTGATAGTGAACAGGTATTCCAAGTTTTAAAGTGATAGCTTTGATAGTTTGCATGTAAGTGACCTAAACGCAAAACTTAAACTAGATACCTACGTGCAACATGTCGAGCCCGCCAGTTGTCAAAAGGACTAATTCCTTACCAAGTAGAGACAGGTCAAAATACACCTAAATATTGGATGTAACATGCATGTTGTACCACAGAAAAGTGGTCTCGATTTTTCTCTACTGCCAGTAATAAAAAAGTTACAATATAAGCTATTTATAGTAACAACAAAGGGAAGTAATTCTAAAAACAAGGGTAGCTCATGGTGGTGAACATTTGTGCGCAGTTACATCAAAATCCCTCCATGCATGAAGAAGAAATGCTCCGGACAAAGATATTCTTGAATTGACCTTTAAACCCTAAGTATGACCTTGACCTTAGACCTAAGGACCTGGTTCTTGCGCATGACACTCCGTCTCATAGTGGTGAACATTTGTGCTAAATAACATCAAAATCCATCCATGCATGAAGAAGAAATACTCCAGACAAAGTCATTCTTGAATTATTCTTGTATCTGACCTTTGGCCTCTTTAAGTGTGACCTTGATCTTGGAACTAGGGACCTGGTTCTTGCGTATGACACTCCGTCTCATGATGGTGAACATTTGTACCAAGTGACATCAAAATCCCTCCATGCATGAAGTAGATATGCTCCGGACAAAGTCATTCTTGAATTTGACCTTTAGCCTCTAAGTGTGACCTTGACCTTAGACCTAGGGACCTGGTTCTTGCGCATGACACTCCGTCTCATGATGGTGAACATTTGTGCCAAGTTATTCAAGAATCCCTTGATCCATGGATAAGTTACAGCCCGGACAAACTAAACTCGGACGTACACAAGGACGCACATACACCGAACCGCCATTTGGACAACTATATCGAGCTTTCGCAAGCGGCTCGACAAAAATCAGACCAGCTAAAAATGACAAAGTCCAAAAATACACAAATATTACCCCCCCGCAAAACTTATGACTCAAAAACCCCATTTGATATGTTGAAGTACATTATCCATTAATTGTTTGTGAAAAATTTGAAATCAATCTAACAAATAAATGAAGAAGCTATGTCTAATTCTCAAAATCAACCAAAAATCCATTAAAATTCATGTTTTTTGTTTCATACAATGTGAAGAAGGGTATTAGATGAACAAGTTTTTCAAGTTTCAAAGTGATAGCTTTGATATTTCCCATGTAAGTCAGTGACCTAAACGCAAAACTTAACCAACGCCGATGACAACGACAACAATCAAGTATTGTCAGCCGAGCTAAACTTTTCAAATTTAACATATTGCCCGATCAGCTATACTTACAACAGCACAAAATGCATAAGCATACTATGATTACGATGGTTACATTTGCACCAATTCCTATTCCAATCGACAAATAGTCACCTGTTGTTCTTCCCTCCTCTGAAACTTAAAAGTAAATAACAAACTTTGTTAGTATCGGGAAATCATTCATCTGATTTTCATGGCATTTAACGTCAGTATTTTTATATTGAATTTAAATATTTTTCAATATTTCTATTGACAGTATATTGCTATAATTATATGATGCCAATTAAAATATCCAGGATAAATGTGGTTAATTGTGACATATTTTGGAAAGAACAAGAGCTGTCCTTCGTAAGTGATGAATGTCTCTCACAGTCTGTGACCTTGACCTTCAAATTGTGGATTCAGTACTGGCTAATGACACTTTATCTCAATGAGCTACACATTTGTGCCATTTCATTTTAAACTTCTTCAATGTATAAAAGAGTAACTATCTGGACAAGAACATGTGCATATATATAGGATTCTGAAACCTCTGACCTCTGTGACCTTCACCTTCAAGGTAAGGATGTGGAACTTGCGCATTACACATCAACTCCATGTGAACATTTAAAATCCTTCCATGCATGACAGAGTTACCATGAAAACAGGATCCTATGACCTTTAAACGAGTTTGACCTCAACCTTTGAGGTAGGGCAATTTAAGGTCTTTGCAGTGGCATAAACATAACTAAGTTTTCATGTTGGGCCAATGCAGAAAACCTTTAAAAAATAGATTGTATGAAAGGCTTACCTTCCACATTTAGAGTAAATTCAATTGAATGCATCCCGTCATAACATCCAATAACTTTGGTGTCATCTTCTTTCAGCACAGGATCAATTGTAAAGACAAAAATTCCAGTGCTTATATTGTGCATGAATGAGAATCTGGAAGGATTTGTCTTATTTTCAGCACAGGAAACTAATCCACACTCTTCAACTTTTACAGAATTAAAACTCCATATTTGACTGCCTGGATATGGTTGAGTTGTGCAAGTAAGACTAACCGCAGATAAGAGAGCAAAACTTGTCCCATCTTCCAGCGTATTGGATGGAGCTATCGTTAGGTTCGCTGAAAAATCAATTATTGGTTAATAGTCTTTTTAGAACTGATATCGATTGTTTGACAGAAGAGACACAGCACTGAAACCGCGATCTTTTTAAATTTTATCTTTATGTTTTGTAGGGGCTTTTTCTGTCTTTATAGAACCTGAATGTTAAGGAGCACTTTTATTATGGCTATCTGTATATTTATCATTAGGAAAACAATGTACTGTATTTCTTGCATACCAGATCGGGATATTTGGAGTTTTTACCTGTGTTAGAAAATCTCATCTTTCACCCCCTCCCACCCACGTATGCAAGAAAAAAAGTTTCTATCATGAGACATTTGGTTCAGATGTATTATATCCGTCACTTTGGGTAACTGTTTTGCAGGAACTTGGCATAGCCTCATGCTCATGGGAGAAACTAATATTCTGATAATTTGCACCGTGTATGAGGGTGAAGCTTAAAGTTAAAATACCCTTAAAAATGGCTATATTGGGTTAAACAGAGAATGATACTCTAAAATTGAAATTAAATATACTTAGTGTTTGAAATTATTTTTTGTCCAATCGCAGCGCAGTATTCGCTGCACTTTAACTTGGGTAATTCAATATTTGTATACCAAGTCAGTAAATGGGAAAATACTGCTGATTTACAAAAAATAATTTCAACACTAAGGCCAAAAAAAACAAGAGCCATGTTACACATGGTTAATCCCCCCGCCAGGAAAAAGTTACCTGAAGGTTGTACTTTCGTACATTTTACTTGGTGAGAGGAAATCCTTAAAAAGCCGTATAGTTATGGTCATGCTGAGTACAGTTTTCAAGTAAGTGGAAAAAGAATAAGGCAATGAAGAGAAGGTTTGCAAAATTATATTAATGTTCATTATCAGTATAGGTATGATATTTTTCTATTTGACTAAAAGTAGACAAGGTAGAGTTATTGTTCTTGCACACTGCACTTCCTACCAATGTGCTATGTCAGTGTATTAAGTTTGAAGAAAATCCCTCAAGTACTTTTGGAGTTATGCTCTGGACAAAACTTTTAAAGTAAATCTGATAAAGGGGAATAACTCTAAAAGTAGGCAAGGTAGAGTTATTGTTCTTACACACTGCACTTCCTACCAATGTGCTATGTCAGTGTATTAAGTTTGTAGAAAATCCCTCAAGTACTTTTGGAGTTATGCTCTGGACAAAACTTTTAAAGTAAATCAGATAAAGGGGAATAACTCTAAAAGTAGGCAAGGTAGAGTTATTGTTCTTGCACACTTCACTTCCTACCAATGTGCTATGTCAGTGTATTAAGTTTGAAGAAAATCCCTCAAGTACTTTTGGAGTTATGCTCCGGACAAGTAAATCTGATAAAGGGGAATAACTCTAAAAGTAGGCAAGGTAGAGTTATTGTTCTTGCACACTGCACTTCCTACCAATGTGCTATGTCAGTGTATTAAGTTTGAAGAAAATCCCTCGAGTACTTTTGGAGTTATGCTCTGGACAAAACTTTTAAAGTAAATCTGATAAAGGGGAATAACTCTAAAAGTAGGCAAGGTAGAGTTATTGTTCTTGCACACTTCACTTCCTACCAATGTGCTATGTCAGTGTATTAAGTTTGAAGAAAATCCCTCAAGTACTTTTGGAGTTATGCTTCGGACAAGTAAATCTGATAAAGGGGAATAACTCTAAAAGTAGGCAAGGTAGAGTTATTGTTCTTGCACACTGCACTTCCTACCAATGTGCTATGTCAGTGTATTAAGTTTGAAGAAAATCCCTCAAGTACTTTTGGAGTTATGCTCCGGACAAAGTTTTTCAAGTAAATCTGATAAAAGGGGAATAACTCTAAAAGTAGGCAAGGTAGAGTTATTGTTCTTACACACTGCACTTCCTCCCAATGTGCTCTGTCAGTGTATGAAGTTTGAAGAAAATCGCTCAAGTACTTTTGGAGTTATGCTTCGGACAAAATTGGGACGGACGCACGGACGGACGGACGGACGGACGGACGCACGGACGGACGAAGGGCATTTCTAATATCCCCTTCGCCTTCGGCGGGGGGATAAATAAATATCTGTGTTTAGGGCAACGGCCCCAAAAATTTTAGGTAGGGTAGGGGCAAAGTTTTTTTTTTTTTTTTAAATCCCTAAAAAATGCTATAGGTTGTAAAAAAACAATCTGTGTTTAGGGCAAAGGTCCCAAGAATGCTAAGTAGGGTAGGGACACATTAAAACAAAATAAAAAAAAAATCTTTTTTTTTTCATTTTTTTTTTGGGGGGGAAAAAAACCTCTAGGGTCGGGGGGTTTCGCTAGGGAGGGTCAGGTTGCCCGAAACACAGATATTCTTTTTTTGGCCTAAGCAGATTAATGTTCATTTTGAACACCGTCCATTTGCATTTGAGCCTTTCCAGAGGGTCATATTCACCCCTTATTCGGTTAAGGGGGTCTAACCGAACGTTTCAAAACGTACTTATCGAACGTTTCCAAACATACTACCTAGTTTATACAGATAAATAATACTACATTCCAGCAAAGTTCTGTTTATATCCGGACATTTATAATAAAAAAGTCAAGAAAATAATTGAATCATTGATTTTATGATACCCTGAAAACAAGACAAAAAATATTATACAAGAAAATTGGTTTTGTCTTTAAAATATAAGAGACAACAACTATGCAAACTGATACTTTAGCCGGCTTATGCTGCTATTGGGTACATGATGATATTGATGATATAATACACCTATTAGATTGGTTAATGCCACTTAACAAGTCTTCTGTATTATAATCCGTACAACTGACGAAATCATAGCCTCAAAACTACAGTAACCGAATTCGGTTTAGCTGCAGAGAAAACATTTGAATCGCAAAACTACTTAAGTTAGCCGAATTCGGCTTTGATGCAGAGAGAACATGAATCGTACAGCACACTTAATCGAATTCGGCCATCATATTGGCAGTGCTAAAATGGGGTTGTGATCCTAACAAATTAATATTGATGATATTTTACACCTATTAGATTGGTTAATGCCACTTAACAAGTCCCTTATATTATAATCCGTACTACTGACGAAATCATAGCGTCAAAATTACCGTAACCGAATTCAGTTAAGCTGCAGAGAAAACATTCGAAACTACCTTAGCCGAATTCGGCTTTGATGCAGGGTAAACATGAATCGTACAACACACTTAATATTCTTACAATCACACAAGTCTTTGTTCTTCTGTATGACCGACAATTGTAATGATGAAACCTTTATTTCGAAACACCGCATTATTGTCTCTGTCTGTGACACTCCTCAACATGTTGAGACTTTCAGTATCCTTAGTGTCCGTTCTTTTAGGTTTGTTCCTATTGAAATCGGGTCGTTGATCTGTCTTATTAAATTTTGTTATTTTTTCCGCTGTAAGGTTTCGCTCCTTTTTATCTTCAATCCATTTAACTCTGTCGACTGAAACAAGAAAAAAGAACTTGAGACCGGTGCTGTCATGTGTTGAAGTTGTTACTTACTTTTTATTAAGAACACACAATTGTTGCCCTAGGTCATTAACTATTTTATATTAAAAACTCCTACGTGATTCGTAATATGCAATTTTATCAGAATATTCTACGTAAAACTGACTGTAATGGAAAACATTTCTAAAATGTCTCAAGTTATAAGTTACCGATTGCATTTAACTGATAAAATGAAATTGATAAAATCTTTTGCGCAATTCAACATACCATTATCACTTTGAGCTTTCAGGGTTGTAGCTGGATAGTATGTGTCTGTCTCAGCATAGTATGCCCATACCTTTTCTCTCACACGGAACTCAGCCTTATAAAAATAAAATTTGATACTACTTTAGTGCTCAGTTATTGTCTTACTTTACATCTTTTACAAAACATTGTCCGGAAGGTACAATGTATGTTCAATAATCGAACTTTTGAATTGATTTAATAATTCTTTAAGTTAAAGTCCAATGTCTATTACTTATTTGAAAGATTATTATTAACAATAATTGACCGTAATTTGTTCGAATATACATTCCTAACGTTGCTATAATTTGTTTGCAGATAACTAGGCTAGAGAAATTGACATATTTTCAAAATAAATTTGATGGTATGTGTTTTTGTGTTCTAAATATCTTAGAACTTATAATGCTGGTTTGAACAAAATGACTGCCAACTATACGGAGGCAATACGATTGGTTTCATGATAGTCGTGGTATTGTACATTATATCCTAGCATTTAGACAGTTTCTAAGTCTATCATTCCAATTAATTGCAAATGCATCAAACTCGGTGCACAACATATTTTCACACAACCTGCCCATTTATTTCCAAAGTAAGCGGAAAGATTATCGATAACAGTTATACATAATCAAAGTACATACGCTATTGGTAACTTCATAATAAAATCAGTAATGGGACGCTACCGATATACAGAGTTATCCGATAAAATTGACATGATTTGCTTCCCTTGATTCGCGCACCTGCTCTTTGGGTAGTTCCGGTTTCCGGTCGACAAATAAACATCGAAAAAACGAAAGATTTTTTATATTTTATAATAGATATTAACGATATCTCTACGACATCAGTATAGCTGTAAGTATCAATCAATGCTTATGTCGACTACAGTATGTGGCTATCATGCAGGACTGTAAATGCAGTTGCTATTGCGTCAGTTGACCGTGTATTGTATGATGTCAGGGTCGTCGTCAATTTTGTGCACATTGATCTGTTGATGACATATTATCATGGTCGTCTTCTCATACGTATTGGTGTTAAATAGATTCAATCAGCGAAATTAGTTTACGACTGAGTAAGATATACTTGTCCATTTTAAATGGCATTTAACAGGCTGATGAAATTGCCCAATCGGGCTTTCGAAAATCAGCTTTTTTAAAAATGATTTTCTTCACTTGGAAAAGGTTTGAACATGCTAAGTATGATAAAAACATCTAAAAAAAGTTTAAAAGTACAGAATTATTCATGTTTTCCTGCAAAAATTTGTCTCCAAATTGTGAAGAAAAGACATTTCTGGCATTTTCTTTTAAACTTATCAACAGAAAGTTCTAAAACATTTCAGATTCATAGAAAATGCACACATAATTATAAAGATACCCAAAATAAGATACACAAAGGTATAGTTTGTTGCGCCGGTCCTTTTTTAGATTTCACATATAAAATATATGGAAACTGAAAGTAGAAGGGCCAAAAACCTGGCGCAAGAAATGGCTGGATGGATTTTTGTGATGTGGAGTTTTTTCATACCATACTAATGCAAATAACATACCCTAGCTGCTTCAGAAACATTCATGAAGATTTGCACTGAAAATCTTAAAAAATGTGTTTTTCAGTGATTTCAAACTTATTTTAATTATGTTAAAAAATCTCAAGATGACTTTTATTCACTTTTAAATTTATTCTCTACATCTGAACTTTGTAATAGAATGTAAATTGTATGAAATTATTCATTTTTAAAAAAGTTTATTTTTGGAAGCCCGATCGGGCAATTGCATCAGCCTGTTTAAGCTTTATTTTATCGTTCATTGTCTGAATGTGATACAGTATGTATCCTCGAAGGACCAGTTTCAGTGACCCTAAGAATACTTCAGGCAGAATTACCAAATCTGTTTGGGAAGACCTATTATCTTTATGAATTACTATTGTGTTATTAGTCCTTTACTTGTGTGATGTATAATAAAGTGGAAAATATTCCAACAAAATTATATAGTGCTGTTTATCATAGACACCCCTGTTTTTCACTACAGATACTCAACCGAACCTATTTCAGTGACCCCTACTACATTTGTAAACTAGTGACAATAGCCGGTAATTTGCATTTGCTCAAAGTTAACTATCACAAACTGAACAAAAAATAATAACCAGCATGGGACTTGTTTTTATTGAGATACAGAGCATATTCAATTTGATGGTTACACCGTATTTTAAATACAATGAAGCACAAGGGGTGGGGTTCAAACAGTGAGCAAAAAATGATTTTTTATGCCCCCGAAGGGTGGCATATTAAAATCGCACCGTCTGACCGTCTGTCAGTCCGTCTGTCCGTCCGTCCGTGCGTCCCCACTTACAAATTCGTGTCCGGACTGTAACTTTGTCATGCATTGAAGGATTTTAAAATAACTTGGCACACATGTCTAGCACATCAAGACGACGTGTCGCGTGCAAGACCCACTCCCTACCTCAAAGGTGAAGGTCACACTTTGAGTATGAAGGTTATGGAATCCTCTATATATGCACACATTCGTGTCCGGACTGTAACTTTGTCATGCATTGAAGGATTTTAAAATAACTAGGCACACATGTCTAGCACATCAAGACGACGTGTCGCGTGCAAGACCCACGTCCCTAGCTCAAAGGTCAAGGTCATACTTAGAGTTTGAAGGTAATGGATTCCTCCATATAAGCATATATGCACACATTCGTGTCCGGACTGTAACTTTGTCATGCATTGAAGGATTTTAAAATAACATGGCACAAATGTCTAGCACATCAAGACGACGTGTCGCGTGCAAGACCCAAGTCCCTACCTCAAAGGTCAAGGTCATACTTAGAGTTTGAAGGTAATGGATTCCTCTATATAAGCATATATGCACACATTCGTGTCCGGACTGTAACTTTGTCATGCCTTGAAGGATTTTAAAATAATATGGCACAAATGTCTAGCACATCAAGACGACGTGTCGCGTGCATGACCCACATCCCTACCACAAAGGTCAAGGTCACACTTAGAGTTTATAGGTAATGGAATCCTGTATATATGCATACATTTGTGTCCGGACTATAACTTTATTATGCTTTGAAGGATTTTAAAATAACTGTGCACAAATGTCTAGCACATCAAGCAGATGTGTCGCGTGCAAGACCCAAGTCCCTACCTCAAAGGTCAAGGTCACACTTAGTGTTTAAAGTAATGGAATACTGTATGCATGATTACTCTGTCATGCATGGAAGGATTTTAAAATTACATAGCACATTTATTGAGCACATGGAGAGGACACAGACTGTGAGGCACCTCTTTCGGGGCATTCGTCACTTGGGAGGGACAGCTCTTGTTTTTGCATAAAAATGTAATGATATTATAAAAATGTAATGATCTTTAGTTGTCATATGCAATAAGAATCTGTTTACCATATCTCATAAAAATATGAAGACATTTGCAAACTTATTTCAATAAAATCAGATCTGAAAGTTAGTCCACACTTCTCAGACCAGCCATTTTCCATTTAAAAACTATAAGCAGATCATATGCTTTGAACATAACTTTTATCAAGAAGTTCTTATAGGTCAGCTATATCTCCATACAAACAGGAAGAAAACAATACAACAGTCTTTTCGGGCAAGAAAATTAGTTGAAATAATGTTTAATCTTTAAAATCTTATCAAGAATTGTCACCACTTTGCTATATTTCTTTTGTACAACTTAATTGATTTGCGGACAACCAGTCTAACGTACTAGCGAAAAATTCTAGGTTTAGGTAATCAGGCGAACAGTCACTTCCTTTCATAAATTATACAAGCAATTCATTAATTTATGGAATTTTTACTTCAGGTTTATGTGGTTCAACTTTCTTCACAAATGGAGCAGATCATTCACATTGATGCTAGAGATAAAGCTAGTCCAGTACGAAGAGCTACATCGGGTGGAAAGAGATACTGTGTTCTGTGCAAAAAGTATGAAGGCCAAATTCTTGACAATGGAATGAAAGTAAAACTACATAGAATTCCAGGAGGAAAATCAAAAAGTGAGGTCACACGAAGGAAACTATGGCTAAGAGGTCTAAAACTTCATCGTCCAAATTTGCCTGTGTCAGATAACACCAGAGTGTGTATGTTGCACTTCGATGCCCCATATATTCGCGGAGAATCTGTGCCCAAATATTACAACCTTGAAAAAGCAACCAGTAAACCAAAATCAAGAAGACCATTGACTGACCAGCTGGAGGGTGATATATCACAACCATATTCCGGTGAAGATGAAGAGGAAGAAATATACTATGCAAGTAAACTTGAAGAGGAAATTCCAGCTACATACTATGACTCCATATACAGCTGTGAAAATGAGGTGGAGATTTTCCAGGAGGAGCCATCATACAGGGTTGAAGAGTCTGAGCAGGAAACAAAACAACATGTAGATCATTGCTACAACTTGAATCCTAAGCCTACAAGAACTGTTGAAGCAGAGACACAAACTTCTCCTTGTTCTCTCAAACCTGAAGACATTTCCCATAATGATGAAAAGACAAGATTCTACACTGGCTTTCCAAATTATGTGACATTTATGCTGTTTTTTGAAACTTTTTTGAAGCATGGGGCAGACAAACTCACTTACTGGGAGGGTCAGAGACGATCTGTCAGTGAAAAACATTACAATCAATCTCACATATCTAAACCTGGGAGAAAAAGGAAACTAAGACCTCTGGATGAATTTTTCATGGTATGCATTCGCCTAAGATTGGGGCTGCTGCAAGAACATCTAAGTGACATATTTGGTGTGTCTGTCATGACTGTGTCAAGAGTTATGAACACATGGATTAACTTTATGTACGATCACATGCAGTGTCTAATTCCATGGCCAACAAAAGAACAGATTCTTGCTAATTTGCCCAGATGTTTCCACGAAATGCCGGACACACGTATAGTGATTGATGCTACAGAATTCTTTTGTGAAAAACCAGGTTCTCTGAAAGCACAGAATTTGACATGGAGTGATTATAAACACCATAACACATTTAAAGTCCTAGTTGGTGTAGCCCCGAATGGCTTGGTGACATTTATTTCTAGGGTATGGGGTGGCCATACTTCGGACAGACATATTGTTCAAGAAGATGGACATATGTTCATCCCCAAATTGGAGCCTGGAGATGTAATCATGGCCGACAAGGGCTTCACAGTAGCAGATTTACTTCCTTCGTCTGTAGGTTTAAATATGCCGCCATTCATCTCAAAGTCACGACAGATGACCAGCTCGCAGTTTTTTAAAACACAACAGATAGCTTCCTCACGGATAGTTGTTGAAATGAAAATGGAGCAGATAAAGAATTTCCGTTTATTGCAAACTGTACTCCCATTGTCAGAAGCCCATCTGGCTGAACAAATGATCGTTATTTGCACAGCGATGACAAATTTGTATGAGCCATTACTAAAGTGATATTGTACATCAGATAGGAAAACTGTTTATATTTGTCCATCTGATATCATGGACTTGTAAATGTGGTCATTTGTTACCTATTAAATTTGCTTGTGGCCTGGGTTTCTACATGAAAGTATAATTTGAAAAAGAAAAGACAGTGTTAGAATTTTATATAAACTGTTAACAGATAACATATATTCAGTGCAGTAGATAAATTGACACATAAGCAGTATGGTGTAAAAAATTAAACAGCACATGTATGTTAATGATATGTGTCATGTGCAGTAATAAGGACAAATGCTGTCTGATGTTGCTTTTTTTTCTAGCTGTTTACATGTTTTATTAAAAAAGTATGAACTTTTCAGGTTATGAATGTGATATGCACCTGAAAAATAAATTATTTACTTTGCCTACATTTAACTATTTAGGATGCACATCACCTTATAAGTCAATATTTGTATATCATAATTCTGCTTGTGACATTTTTTAACTTCTCCCAGAATGCTTAGAGTACAACCTACATAGAAACATCAGTTTCTAACGAATGTTAATTTAATAAAATGTGGTCTCATAGGCAAAAATATTTCAGCACTACAAGGGTTGATATATATCATAGACCAGAACCATATGTTAAGTACAAATATACTTGGATATCAAATTATCTGGCTCGGTTTCTGGTTTCTTTTTACAAACTGACCCAAAGTTGGACGCCGTTAATATGTGAGTACGCATATCCTTCCACAAGGGATTCAGGCTCTGACCTCTTGTGGATTCTCTGATTTTAACAATGTCGGTCTCATCTAACTTTAATGCCATTGTATGGGTTCTAAATTGTGACTGACAAACAACAGAACTTATATCTACAGAGTCATGATAAGCAAATGGTGGTTCATACTTTTGCATCACTTCAGTTAAGTTAGAAATGTTAGGATTTAAAGACTTATATAAGACACAGTCTGGATTGACCTCACCCAACTTGCTCATTATGTCTTTAAAAAACATCCCTGGGTCTTTGCAAGGTCCAGCCTGGTAGACATCTGGATAAGGCTTAAGTGGAGCTTCTTTCTGCACTGAGATCTGGATGTCCTTTAGTCGATGTGGCTTCAGGACTAAGGCAGTCTGTGGTTTAATCCAGTCACAGATTTTAGATGTGCAGGCGTTCTTCACATCCACAATTGCAATCAAAAGAGCACCAACATGACTGCATAGACCAGTAGCACCAGGTTTACAATTGCACTGTCCACATTCAATTTTTCCAGTTTTTTTCACCAACATGACGTGAAGGGAGTAATGACGAGCTGGCTTACCATCAAATACCTGAATGGTGTCTTTCATACTAGGCTTGCACTTTGCCCGGATACAGCAATATGGTGACTTGTCCATGTTATTGAATTCAAGGCTAAACAAATACTGTTCCTTATGCAACTTTTTGGCCTTTTTCAACTGTCTATGGCATCCTTGAGTCTTGCCAGTTAACGGGTTTTTGTTGTAAACAAAGTAGTTTTCTACATCCTCTGTCCTTATTGGTGGGCACATGGCTGTTTTCAATGGCTCCCAATCAGAAATTACAGTGCTAATGTCTGGTACATCATTATTAGTCTCAGAATGATCACTGTCGGTATCAGATCCACTGGAGTTGTCGAACTGCAACGCTCTTATTATTCGGTTAATCAATACCTTCTTGTTGCCTGACTTTTTCTTATTGTGGTCAGTAAGCCATTTCACAAGATCTACCTTTTTCCATGTCGACAGTGCTTCTTGGTTAAGAATACCATGATCTTCTTGATCCGTCTCATCCATTCTGAAATGAAATATGTATAGCAACGTAAAAACTTGTGTCTCGTGTTATATAGATCAAAACTATGGATTTGTGCACCAGGTTTGAAGTTTTCAGACACAAATGACATCTACTTGAATATTTTAAAGTAACTAGACTTATATACAAAATGTATATAATAAAAGAACCATACATATTCGATTAAAAAAAAGGTTGACATAATATACCTTTCTTTTATGTATATTCAAGTTGGTTCTTTACCATGTGTACCCAAGAGTTGCCAGAAAACCTTAATCTTTTAGCAATATCATTTAAAAAAATTATTTGATCTATTTGAAAGAAGCTGCTAGGTAGCCGGTTCTATATTATCATTATTATTTAGCGTAACAACCCATCAATTAAGGGGATGGTGTAAATGTTAATGTGTTTGCCGCTCATCTTAGAGGTTTTAGCCCCACTAGGGTCACAACCCTATTTCCTCATATGACACAAGTACTGGTTTTTTCAGGAAGCAGACTCGAGGGTGGCTCGATAAGCTACAAGCACCATCAAACTAAAATTGGTATAAACTAAATTTGCGCCACATGACGTTGAATGAGAGTTCGCGTAGAAAATAAAGCCTTCCATTTATTCCCCTTTTGTAACATCTGGTAATGTTAGAATCGATATAACATCCGTTCCAGCGGTGTTAGTCGTTTAATAAACAATAATTTGTCGTACTGATGTGCAGTTATAAACCACTCTGGCCTTTGGCCTTCGTGGCTAATTACTGCGTATCAGTACTCGAATCACTGTTTATTAAACGACTAACACCGCTGGAACGGATGGTGTTTAATAAATGAAAAATTATTGTTCTACTCATTGTATGTAGAGACAAAATCGAGAGTCATGTTAATTTAAATGTTGATTTAATCATAGGCCGAGTTCCCTTGCACTTTCCAACACGTATGGCGTATGGTGTTTATTTGATACAATATCTATATGAAGTGGAGAAATACAGGAATGGGTGGTGCTATTGTCGAGTGGTTAACGTTCTTGACCACAAGTTCAGAAGTTCCCGGTTTGAATCCTGGTCAGGGCACTAGAAATGTCAGACACACTTCTCAGTGTGTTTCCCACCCATTAAGAGATGAAACCCATAGGTAGTCTCACGTGTATCAGTGCTATACACTTGAACTGTTAAAGAACCAAGGGTTCAATTCAGAATAAAGCTATAGTCTGGTGTCCGGATTCCCTTGTATATGCATCTGTTTCTCTTCAACCTGCGCATTTTGAACAGGAGTTTTGGCAAATTCACCCTGGGAGAAGTCCGAGGGTCAGAAGGGACTTTTAAACAATCGAAGGAAAAAGAAAAATACAGGAGAAAATAGTTTTTTATCTTCTGAACCAACTTACCAAAAAATTAATCTTTAACTGAGAAATGCATCAATTCAACCAAAGTGGCTTTGAGCTTGAGAACACCGTCATTTACAAAACAATTCCTTCAGGGGGTCTTTTAATGGGGTATATGTGTCCTTCAACACAATACTTAACGCCTATCATTTGCTATATAACATCCAAATAAGAATCAACTTTTTCAATAATTGTGTCCGAAATTCATTCAGTCCGAATAAATTCTATATATAAATATGTCTGCATACGATTATTTGTCAATAGTTCTTTCTTCGTATGCTTTGAAACAAACATATTTCAATACTTACATGCCACAATGTTGCTAATTCTGAAGATATCGATGTTTCTACGAAGAAAAGAAGCCAATTTCATACGAGATTCAACAATTTTTTCTTTTTTTTTCCAAACCGGAACTACCCAAACGGCAAGGGAGATTACTCGCTATTCTTGGTCAAGGGAAGTAAATCTGTATATCGGTAGCGTACCATTAAATAACTTACCGTCTGTTGAATTGCTGTCGTCAGAAAAATCGTAAACATTGGTCATTCTTAGGAACATGTCGACTTCTTTCAGTGGCAAAACCGTTCACTCGTACTACTACAGAAAGTAAATACGCGATAGTGGAGCTACGCGGCATCTGATTGGTCAATTTCTTCAGTTTGGTTTACAGGCGGGGTTACACTATAAGAGTACATGCCTGATCCTGATAGGATTTCTGGCTTTCCAATGTGTAGTCATACACTCTGCTGGAGGTAATTATATATGACCCTTTTATCGGTCAGACTAGGGCCATTAATTATCTGTGCAGATGTTTAACATTGCTCATGCCGCTCTCACCAGTTATATTACTGTTCAAAATTTTAAGATACAAATATATGAATTAACCAAATTTATAACCAAAATTTTTTTATCTGTTTAAAAGATATTTGTTTTTGACCATAGTGTTAAACCATGAAAATAGTTTTTGACTATCCTTCTAAAAAAAACCAGTATTAAGTTTCATTTTTGTTTTTAACCCCTACCTCACTTGGTCAAAAATTCCCTCATATTCTGCTAACCTTTGGTCATCATTTTTTCAGCAAACGATGCATCATGAAACACTTTTTAAATGCATATAATACAATGAGTCCCCCGTTTGGTTTTCATCCAGCTATGTTCAAGCAAACTTGGAGGAAGTTTCTTATTTTGTTTATTATATATACATGTATATATTTACGGTCACATGTATATAGTGTGATCTGTCTAATGCGGTTAGCAGCGAGCTAAAATGGCTAAAAGTTACCGCTCCTTGGCAACTATCTAGATGAATGTGTCTAATATGTGATGGTTAGTACGTTACACTTTTTTATTGCTTTGCACGCATTTGTTATTTTTAGCAAACGTTTTTTCAATGTCAAACGTTTTAAAAACAAAATATTTGAAAGATATACCTCACAGATATTTGCCAGACTAATTATATAAGTCACCGTCTGCTCAGCACACTTTTGTTGGATTTAGTGTACAACGACTTAGCATGCAACATAAAATGTATTGCCAGAAAATAACACGAACAGATACTACAGTAAACTCAGTTTATAGGAAACTGCTTGGGACCATTTAAATTTGCTCCTTATACCCGAAGTTTGTTATACCCATACATTTTGTAACATATTCATATAAAATAAAGAAAAAATAAACTCGGGCAGAGAAAATTTGTTCATTATATCCGGATTTTCGCTATATCTGGAGTCGTTATATATGAAGTTTACTGTATTAACACCTTTTTCGTCGTATACGATACATATTGTATATAATAAGTCATGTAATACAGAACAGAACAGAACTTTATTCGACGTGTACATGTGTACCAACATAGTACATAGTCATATATCAATTATATATATTACAATACAATGTCATGTTAAGTGATACAGTACAAATGTAAGTTAATTATATAAATAAACAAAACACAAAATCAGATTGTATTTTGCACATGTACGGCAACTGTGAGGATGAGCTGTCATAGAGATCATTGAACATAAGAAAGAGATATTCTCAGTTTCAGAGATTCTTTAACGTATTTTGACAGTTTGAACATAATATTTTCAGACTCCAAAAGGGCTATAAATTCATACTTGGTCTTAGATAGTAATATTTCTTAATGTACTTTTTTCTTATATCATAGTAACAGGGACAAATTAATATAAAATGGTATTCATCTTCTAAGTCATGACTATCACAAAATGTACAATAACGTTCATTTCTTGGGACATAGTTACCGGCATACCTACCAGTATGAATTCGTAGAGAATGAGCTGACAATCTTATTCTAGTTATATAAAATCTGAGATCAGGCGGTACATCATCTAAATATGGTTCATAACTTAAGGTGGTATGTGCTTCAAACATTGCCACTGAAAAAGTGATACAACCAAATGACTGTTTTATTTTTTTTTTTGAATAGACAATCTCTTGTCTTTTTACCATAAAATTAAGTGCATCAGCTAGAAATCAATAAAATTAAGTAATGTCTAATTTATAATTTACAAAATTATATTGATAGTGTTAAATAAAATAAAAGCATCTAATATTTTAAAAATTGCGCATAGAATAATTTAAACAAACTAGCAGAATAAGCAAGTTTCAGACCTGTTTTGGTATGAAATAATACACTGAATGGCATTGTTTGTAAAATATTTTCAAGGTTGTTTTAGTATGAAATAATACGTTAATTGTCATTGTTGTAACAGTTTGAAGACTGTTTTCAGTACGAAATAGTACTTAATATCCAAACTCTAATATGTTAAATAAATTTAAAGTATCTAATATTTTTTGTAACTGAACATAGAACAATTTAAACAAACTAGCAGAATAAGTAACAGTTTCAATATTCTTTTAGTATGAAATAATACGTTGAATGGCTCTTTGTTTTCATGCATGTGTTATTATGACAATTTCAAGATTGTTTTAGTATGAAATAATACGGTAATGGGCATTGTTGATAACAGCTTCAAGATTGTTTAAGCGTGACATCATACGTAATAAACAAACACTATTGTAAAATACATTTAAAGTACTTGATATCTTAAATATTGCACATAGAATTATTTAAACAAATTAGCAGAACAAGTATAATTTAATATCTACTGTGCTTTCACAACAGTAAGATCACTAGTATTAGTCTGAAAACAAAGTGACCATTAGTAAAGCTCTTTTATTATCATACATATACTATTACGATTACAAACAACAATTTTCCCTCACTAAACACAATTATTATATATTATTGTTTTGATGTTGTCTCCCATGTATTTTGTGTTTACATTAGGATGACCTTTTATTATCACACATATACTATTACGATTACAAACAACAATTCTCCCTCGATAAAACACAATTATTATATATTATTGTTTTGATGTTGTCTTCCATGTATTTTGTATTTACATTAGGATGACCTCAAGTGCAATGACACTTGTTGAAATATCATAATGCTTGGTTATAAATGTACATTGAATTCACGTATCTCTGTATATAGTATACAATATATAATGTAAAATCCTTACTGACCACGAAAGCACCATGATGCAAATAGCCCTGATCTCTATCTTTACTAATAATACTTTACATGATGTCAAAAAACAAATTAATAGTTGTTTCTCTGTCTCCATGTCATACATTTTCGAGTCCAATACGCGATTATGGAAAAATTTAATATATGTTCTATCAACGTTCGCGGATTAGGAAATATTAAAAAGAGACAACAAGTCTTTCAGTGGCTCCAAAACAAAAAATGCTCAATATACTTACTTCAAGAAACACATTGTAATACTGATTTAATTGCTAAATGGAAAAGAGATTGGAACGGAGTGTCATTTTTTAGCGGCAATAAAAGCAATAGAGCTGGGATAGCATTCTTATTTGATAAGAGCATCGCCAAGGAAAACGTATTTTTTAAAGAAATAATAGTAGGCAGACTTGCATCTGTTCAAATTAAAATAAATGATCGTTTAGTCACGGTTTTTAATATTTACGGACCAAATGAAGATAACACTTCCATGTTTCACCAGTTAGAAAATGAAATACTATCACTTGATGATTCTTATATCATAACAGGAGGTGACTTTAACACTGTATTAGATATAAACTTAGATAAAAAGAATGGAAGAAGTACTACGCACACAAAAGCTAGAGGAAAAATCAACCAGATGATAAAATCTTGTGATTTGGTCGATATTTGGCGCTTTCAAAATCAAGCCAAGCAACAATATACCTGGCATTCTAATACAAATCCTGTAATATTCTGCAGACTTGACTACTTTTTGATTTCGGACACTTTAAAGACTTTTACAAAAGAAAGTAAAATAATTTCAGGATATAAAACAGATCACTCGGCAATAATAATAAGTATTGATTTTCTAAATACTACCAGAGGCAAAGGATATTTTAAAATAAACAACAGTATACTCACTGACAAAGATTATCACAAAAGCTTAACAAAACAAGTGAAAGAATTAATTGAAATAAATAGATCAGCTAATCCTAATACCTTATGGGAATTGATAAAAGGTACTATACGAAATGAAACAATAAAATATACATCTAATAAGAAAAGAAAAAGTGAAGAAAAAGAAAAATCTCTTATGAATGAAATTGAATCCATGGAAAGGAAAGTATTAGAGAATGCAGACTCGGAAGAAAACAAAATCAATCTAAAGAACAAAAGATATGAACTAGAAGTATTAAATGACTTAAAAATAAATGGACAATTGATAAGAAGTAAAGCAGTAAGCATAGAGGGAAGCGACAAAAACAGTAAATATTTTGCAAATCTCGAAAGGAAAAATGCTGAGAGGAAAACTATATACAAAATCAAGATAGAAAACAAATTAATTACAAATCAAAATGAAATATTAAATGCAGAGAAATGTTTTTATCAACAACTATACTCCAAAAAAGAGGTAAATGAGACAGATTACGATTTTTTTGAAAACTTAACAAGGAAAATTACGGCTGCAGAAAAAAATATTTGTGATGGACCCCTTACTGAGTATGAATGCCTCAAAGCGTTAAATGAAATGAAAAACCAAAAGAGTCCAGGATCAGATGGCTTGTCAAGCGAGTTTTATCAAACCTTTTGGCCATTACTTAAAGATTATTTTATTGCTTCTATAAATCATTCTTATGAAATAAACGAACTTACAACGTTACAAAAGCAAGGAATAATATCTTTATTACCAAAAGATGGAAAAGATCCACTACTACTTTCTAACTGGAGACCGATCAGTCTTTTAAATGTTGATTATAAAATTGCAACGAAAGCTATAAGTAACCGTCTTAAAAAGGTCATGAAATCAATTATTGATCCAGTACAAACCGGATTTATGAAAAACAGATATATAGGTGAAAATGTCAGATTACTATTTGAGACAATTGAACATATGCAAGTCAGCAATAAACCAGGTTTACTACTGTTTGCAGATTTTGAAAAAGCTTTTGACAGCATAAACCACAATTTCCTTTTCAAATGCTTAGAAAAGTTTAACTTTGGTAACTCCTTTACGAAATGGGTGAAACTATTTTATCACAACATTCAAAGTATTGTTATTAATAACGGTCATTTATCAGAACCATTTGAAATAAAAAGAGGTTGAAGACAAGGATGCCCATTATCTTCTCTCCTTTTTCTCATTGCAGTAGAGCCGCTCAGTAACTATATAAACAAAGATAAGGAAATAAAAGGTGTTAAGATAAATGGAAAGGAAATTAAGGAAACCTTATTCGCAGATGACGCCACATTCATAAATAATGGTGAAAAGAAATCTTTTGAGAAATTAATAGCCGTAATCAACGACTTTGGAAACATCTCCGGATTAAAATTAAATTTCAATAAGACAACAGTATTACGCATTGGATCACTAGCAAAAACAAATGTAACTTTTGATCTTAATCAAAATTTTATGTGGACTTCTGACTCTGCAAAAACTTTAGGAATGACCTTTACCAACAATAAAGAAAGAAACTTAAAACTTAATTTAGAGCCTAAATTGGACAGTTTCAAATCGTGTTTAAAACAATGGGAACACCGTAAACTTACACTTCTAGGAAAGGTAACAGTAATAAAGACCTTCGCTATTCCAAAACTAATCTATCCACTGACAGTTCTTCAAAACCCACCACAAAACATCATAAATGATATAAATAAAACAATGTATACCTTTTTATGGGATAAAAAGCCAGAGAAAATAAAAAGACAGGCCTTAGAATTAGATTATAGTCAGGGAGGAATTAAAATGATAAATATAGGTATGTTTCTTAATTCTTTAAAGACGTGCTGGATAAAACGATTTCTAAACGAAAATAGCAGTCCTTTATAGAATGTTTTTTACGAACCGTTATTAAAATGTTTTGGCGGAAAACTTATATTTGAAACTAACTTAACAAACAAAGATATAAAATTGAAATTACTTCAAGTAAACAGCTTCCTTTGCGACATATTGACGGCATGGAATGACATAAAACAGGATGACTGTAAATTAACTTATAACAAGCAGATATTATGGAATAATTCAAAAATAAAAAGTGAAAATATTTCATTTTTCTACGACACTTGGTATCAGAAGGGAATCAAATATTTGGAGCATATTTTTGATTACAGAACAAAGAATTTCTATTCATTTGATTTCTTTCAGTACTTATATAACATAGGAAATAGTGAATATCTTAGATATATTAAACTTATACATGCAATACCAACATCTTTTAAAGAAGGCTTAAAACAGGAAAACAGAAATCAAGAGGTTGGTGATACTATGCTTGAACTTCTTATGAAATCGAAATCAACAAACAGACTTCTTTATAAAAGACAATTGAAATTAAAAGGTAAACCTGTAATCAAATCTGAAGAAAAATGGAAAAACATATTTGAAAAGGATTTAAACTGGGGGAAATATACATTCAACCATTCAAAACCACAATAGATTCGAAACTAAGAAACTTGCAGTACAAATATTTATTACGTATATTACCAACAAATAGATTTTTATTAAAGATAAACTTAGTGAACTCAAGTCTATGCGATTTTTGTAACTCACAAGAGGAAACTTTTGAACACCTTTTCTGGAAGTGTAACTGCGTCCAAATACTATGGAATAATATACTGCTATTTCTTACTGAAAAAGGGTTAGCTATTTCTCTCAATTTTGAAAGTATAAGTTTTGGTATTATGGAAAAAAAAAATAAAATGAACACAATAAATACTATTATACTCTTAGCAAAATATCATATCTTTCAAACAAAATTAAGAAAAGAACCACCAAACTTTTTCTGTTTTATGAATCTTTTAAAATCCAGAATAAGGCTCGAACAAGAAATTGCTATAATGCAGAACAAAATAGAACAACATAACTTAAAATGGTCGATCCTAGGTTTAGATGTGGATGAAGTGTCATCTGGCCATTATTAAAAAATATTTCAAAATAAAAACAAAATAAAAGAACAGATAGAACAAGAAATGATAAAAAAAATATTCAAATACATGTACATACGTACATGTATTAATTTTTATCTCCTTTTTTTTGCAAGCATGACATGAAGACACGAGAATCAGCCATTTGTTTCCCTTTTTCTCATATATTTTCTATTCTATATCTTTCTTTTAGTCAGAGCAATTAAGATATTTTATAAAAATATTGCATGAACAAGAACGTGAGATCTTCTCGTCCTCTCCTTTCAATTCTCTTCTTGCTTTCATTGACTAATCTCTATCACTTCTACCTTTCTCTATACTTATATTTTATTTAAAAAAGCATAGCATACGTCATATAATTATACTTTAAAAGATGGTGAATGTTTTGTCATAATGTATATGTATGTCTCAAAAATAAATGATAAAAAAAAAAAACATTGCCACTGACGTCACTTTTTGCACAGCACGCTATTTCATATTATTCCCCGAGTTTTCCTTCACCGCGCTTTTATTTTCAAATTTATAGACAATATAAAATAACATGCGCCTTGTATTTAAGACGTTCTTTAAAATGGTATAAAATTTGATGAAAAAAATTGACGCTGCAGACGCTAGTCGCGAATATGTGACGTCAAAGCGGTAAAATTCTATCAGGGTTTGGCTTAAAATTTTGCCTTACAATTGGAGTAATTAAAAATCAGCTCGATGAAAAACGCATATGTTTGATGTGCTGTATAAAAATTATTTTACGATCATTTGATATGATAAAAAGGATGGGTCAACGGCTTACTATTTTTACAATTCCACGAAATTTCACCCCTACCCCAAACGTAGTTTTGACGTTGTGATGTACTGGAAGTTACTTTGTACGTTTTCTTTTTTTACACAGGGATAAGTTGATTTACTAACATGCTCATGTTTTTCAATAAAGCAATTTATAATCCAGGATGGGCTATTTTAAAAGCTACGATTCTTTATCTGCCTAAAAATATTTATAGGTTAGTGTGATCTTTGACCAGTGCTTTTTCTATAGCGTTTAGTTCGGATTTACACCCTCCCGTCATGTAAATAGTAACAATATACGGTACCATACCTGCAACTCTAATAGAATTAATTCAGATGCTCCAGTGGCGACTTAGTATTTATAACGAATACTTCTAAATGTAGAAACATTGAAACAATATTTCAGTATTCCCGTGACTGGGATAGGCGCGAACAACCAATGCAAGATCGGATATATATATAGACACATAAAGAACAAGAGTTTATTTTGTAAAGAAAAACTACATTAGTTGCTTAACTAATTGTTCCGTGGTGTTTTTATTTTTCCCATTTCAGTCAATGCAAAAGAAGAAACTCTTGGAAAAATAAAACACGTCATATAAGCACCGATAAACAAAATACATTAATGAACAAAACTGAACTCTCGCACACTTGCATGTTCAGTTCGTGAATGTATGATAGTGATGAGCATCTGTTAGTGCAAAATGATATTTAATTCTAATTTATCACAGTAAAAGTAATTTTCACCTCCTCACTGAAAGTATCGCCTGAACGGGGTCTGTATTCCCATTCCACTCCAAGCATCATCTGAATACAGTTTGAAGTATACACAGGTCTACATTCCTTTGTGTTTTTATTAACTTTTGAAACTATGTATGTATCTTTGGGTTTTCGAAAATATTGCGCATCTTTTCATAACCATACGTATTTCTTTTTTCTCCGGTGTAAAGCACCAGAATACGAAATCTCAATATTTAAATTTAGGCTGAAAAGACAGCTAGTAACTTTTGTGTGTGGAGATTGATATCAAATTCGCCACCTTTAGTTTCACGTGCGAGTCTTTTGTTTTAGAACTACATATAATTTGTTTTCGCTCGATTTTTGTATTCATTGTTCTCCTCACTAAAACAATAATCAACCGAATCACTAATGACTGGAAGAACCAGCGACTTTTCATTTGTGGTACACGTATAATGCGGACAAATTAACCTGACCCTGACCTTTTTACATGAATATATCTTCCAGCGATTACTCCGAATAAATAACTTTCCGTAAGTGCGAGATGACGGATATTGTATGTGCAATACAATTCTTTTATAATTTCATTATAACTGACGATAAAGGTTGCGTGAAGAATTCAAGTCAAGCAGCATGCGGGTTCGAATCTATGAATCATAATTGTAGTGCAACTGAACGCGCATTTATAGTTCTACTAAAAACCCATAAATTCTTTATAATGCGCTGAATAAGAGGCCTGGTGGTTAATAAACTGCAGATGTGACGTAAGCTTATAGTATCTATTTCGTTATAGTAATATGAAATAAGAATTATATGCTTTGAATATTAAAAGTTTTAATCATTTCATTAGTCAGATTTTTTAATCACACTAGTTTAATTACTTTAGCTACTTTTTTCTTTGATCGTTTGCAATTCCCAGCCGACCCTGACACTTTTCCCTGGGTAAACTTGCCAATACTCCTGACAGGCGCTGGTTGAAGAGAGACATATGAATATACAAGGGAATCCGGGTACCACACCCTAGCTCTTTTACGAATAGACCCCTTGTTTCTTTTACATGCCCGGTGTATAGCACCGTTTCACGTGAGACTACCTCTTGATTTCTAACAAGTTCATCTCTAGATGGGTGGGAAACACTGAGAAGTGTTTCTGTAATTTCCAATGCCCCGGCTGGGATTCGGACTGGGGCATCCGGATTGGTAGTCCAGAGCGTTAACCACTCGACCACCGCAGCACCAGTCCCTTCTATTTGTTTTATCTGTGTAAAAAAATAACGATGTCACCAGACTTGCCACGTGCTTATCGTAAGACGAAACCGAAGATAAATATAAATCAACTGAGAAACTATGTTTTATGTCAGAAGGTTCCATGCCCCGTGATTATAACTCATATCAGTTTCGTGCTCAAACTTTGAATCAATATAATATTAAAACATTTAATAAATTCTTGTCTAACTTGCTTTCTATCAGAATTGCTTCTCTAGTTATCTAAAGGTTTTATAATCACGGGGCCTGGTTAATTTGTACGAGTGTTAAACTCATTCAAAGCTTGGTGTTGTGCTAGGTTCATTGTTGTAGGGCACATCCCATGTTTCCTTGCCGGGGATCACTCTGGTTTTCTGCCACATAAGCCAATACGGAGTAAAGTCAACTGTCTCATCTTTATCCTCATATATACCCATATCTATTTCTGTTTTGAAATTGTGAAATGTTAATGTTTTATTAAATAATCAATAGATAGCAGTCTTTCCCATCTGTTTACCCCTCTGTAATATGGTTGTCTTTCTATTTTTGTGTACGTCATTTTCATATTTATAACCGAAGCACTACATATATGAAATCTTTGGATATAAAACTTGTGACGGAAAACTGATTTGCTATCTCACACTTCCAACCCGTGATGATTATAAAATATGAAAGATCATTTAAACGACCAAATTAAAATGAAGGAAACATTTCTTTATTACCTGCCTTTTCGAACACCCGGACAATCAAAATCGCGATTATTAAACATGGCAATGGCATTTTTATTCATCAATGCACTATGACTGAAAGAATCGAACAAGACTATGCATTTAGAACAATATGTTAAAGTAAAGATCTTGAATGAAGTAAACACTATGTAGGGAGACGCCGATGTGTAGATGTAGAGCGGCGGACACCTCATTCGAAGGTTGCCGGTTCGAATCCCATCAGCGGAATTTGACCGGGACCTGTTTAATTCCTCCTGTCTGTGCAACACCTGGTCATATTCCAGGAAGATTCCGTCAATATTATAGTTATTATGGCATGCAAGGTTATGCGATAATTGATGTAAATTACTAAAATTAAAGGAAATAGATATTTATTTTTTCAGTGAGTAGATTTTGTTCAGTATATATATACGTAATCATTACTATTTATCGTTACTATTTTGTTATAAACAGTATTATTTATTTGACACAGTATCAAGTTGTGCTTTAAATTTTCATTTATTCAAAGGACACATGTGAAAATTGCATTTAAACGCTTATGTCAGACATGGGGTAGGGGTACGAATTGGTAAAATGACGAAATACTTAAGTCGGTGACCCCTAATTCTTACAGTGTCAACTAATAGCGCAATAGTTTTTACAAAACATATTGAACTTTAACGTTTTTTCATCGAGCCGATATCTTACAAATTTAATTTTACGCTAAAATTTTAACAAAACTCGAAGTCATTTATTTCCATTTTGACGTCACAAATCCGTGCATAGCGGTTACAACGTCAAACCTTATACGTCGAATTTTATATCAGTTTGTAGATCTAATTGAAAGACATAAGATAAAATCAGTAGGTTGAAAATATATAACATAGGCAAAACGCTACAGCTTCAAAACCTGCCGACAGTGTAGGAAAGCGCGCTGGTAAAAAAGTGACGTCAGTAGCTATGTTTGAAGTACTACTGAAGAAAAAGTTAACAAGATAACACAAAAAGAAATTCCCTGTGCAATCGGAAATATGCTGAAATATACAATGTGCAAATGTGGGAAGAAAATTCGAGCATTTAATTTGAGGCGCATTTCACCTTAAGGTCATCTTAACATTTCTATACAGGTCTAATTCCCCACTGGTTTCTTTCTCGTTA
This sequence comes from Saxidomus purpurata, assembly GCA_022818135.1. Taxonomy (NCBI): domain Eukaryota; kingdom Metazoa; phylum Mollusca; class Bivalvia; order Venerida; family Veneridae; genus Saxidomus; species Saxidomus purpurata. Next base: position 286,249 of record JAFMSR010000032.1, read on the forward strand.
CACCAGGTCTGTTTGAAAGTATCAATTAGGGTTTCTTTAAACAAGCAAGTAAATGTGTTAGCATCATACAATGCTGGATTTTCGAAAACATATGCATATCCATAAATACAATAATGATATTGTTCAGTTTTGTTCCTTCTCTAAGATGTCGGTATAACTTGTAAAAAAAATCTTTTTCGAAAATAAAGTTGGAAATAATGAAACTTGAATGCGATGGCAAGCATTTGTTGTCGTGTCATTGAGACCCTTAAACTGAAACAAGACACGAGTCAAAAGCTCAGTTAGTACATGTACCTCAAGTATCATCTACGAAAACGAAAGTCTGTACTAATCATGGAGAATTAAATGACAGAAAACTCACCAGCCAATCTTTGTGGTTCAAAAAAGCTAAAGTGTACCGTGGCTTTTTTCTGCTTACAGTACCCCAGTGAAAATGTGACTGAAATCCCAGTGAAATCCCAGTGAAATTCACTGAGATTGTGGTATTTTGGTATTTTTTTCAAATCCCAGCGAATTTCACTGGGATCTCAGTGAAATTTCACTGAAATCCCAGTGAAATCACCCTTAATACGTCAAACTTAATTTCACTGGGATTTCACTGAAATCTGGATGTGGATCTCTGTGAGATCTTGTTGAAATCCCAGTGAAATTGACCTCAAAATGTATGTTAATTATGAAGTTCTTTGTGCTCAGGTGAGCTATACAGTGAGGGTGGTTTAATATAATTCTGATTAAGAAAATTATAACTTTATATGCTTTATTTGCAGTATCACAATATGTGTCGCCTAACTATACCAAATTAAAAGTGAATACTTAATAAACAATGAACTGAAACTGAAACCAGCATATGTTACAAAGTCTGGGACACGTTATCCAATCCAAGGCCTACACAGAAGTACCATATAGCAAACATCACCTAACCTGAATGTAAATATAATTTGAAACATTTACCGAAAAGTCATGTGAAACCCTGATACATGAATTTGTGTATCAGGTTTTTAACAAGATTTTTCAGTAAATGTTTTTAACTGAAGGTATTAGTTATTTACTGCATGCTATGTCTAGCAAGTTTTACTCAACCTTCAACTGTGTTCTACAAAGTCATGTTGCAATGAAACATAAAAATTATGTCCTAAATTTACTTATTTTCATCAGAACACAATTCTTCATCATGAGGTCAGAAGGTATAAGTTTCATCACTTTCTCAGATTTGGCCTGCTTGAACTGACGGTTCAATGAGAGCTTGATGTGTGTTCTTGTTGAGAAATTTTTTCAATATTTTGAAATATTCTGTCATATGAACATAGCACCTCTTTTCACACATCTACAAATGTCATTGGAACATTATCAAGCATGATGAAAAACTGCACAGTAGCATTTTTTCAACTCTCAAGTAGCATGGTATACTAGTTTCTATCTTTAAATATTCCTGGGGGATGAAGACCTCTTTTCCTCTCTGGTATTTTACAGCAGCTGCTTGTTCAGAAATCACTGGGTTGACTGCTTTTCTCTCTTCTATTGGCTCGGCTGTTTGTCTATTTTCCTCCGCATGAGGTATCACTTGGGTTTTTTAAAGCATGGAAATATGGTCTTACCTCCAACATTGCTGTCCCTGAAATCACATTTTTCTATCAACATGTGAATATAAAAGTCATTACCGGTATATAATATTTTAGAATGGCATGGCCTAGAGAAAAAGCTTTCTACTTACTTTTACAATTCTAAACAAGAGGGCCATGATGGCCCCATATCGCCAACCTGAGTACAAGTCCACATGCATGATGGGTGTGATCAATTTGACCCAAGAGGCATGATTTGAAAAAGTAGGTGGAAGACCACAAGACAATGTTACATAACAAACAGGTTTTCCTATATATGTCTTTGTAAAACAAGTGACCCCCTTGGCGGGGCCAATATTGACTCCAGGGATATGATTTGAACAAACTTTGAAGAAGTCTACTAGGCAAAGCTGCATGCCAAATATCTAAGCTATAGGCCCTATGGTTTCAGAGAAGAATTTTAAAGTTTTTCCTGTATAAGCCTATGTAAACTCAAGTGATCCTCTGGTTAAAGATATTCAATGTCATGGTTTTTAAATAAACTTCAAATCAACCATGTATGTAAATAGACTTTGAAAATTGATATATCAGACTTATACATACTTATACCTGGTAATCTTTGAAGACAGACGATCAACCAGCACTTTCAGCGTATGTTTCTTGCAGGTATTTTACAAGTCAAGGCAGAGCTTTAGTTAATCCAACAGCTAAACTTGACTGCAATGAAGAAATCGTTGTTTTAATACAGTGTAAATCATGTTTTGTATATGCTTCATGTCAAAAACCCCTGGCCAGAATTGAATAAAATTCACAGGAGTCAGTTGTAGCGAATGGTATCAAACCTACTTGTGCATGTTCTCATCTTGTTTTGTTCAGAGTTTTGGACCTTTGTTCCTTTTCAATACAGTGTACATATAAACATTTTTTTTTGTACAGCTTCATCTTTGATTTAAACCCCTCTTCAAGAATTGAATGAAAGTTCACCGGAGGGATTGGTATAACCCAGACTACTTGTATTACAATATAATCAAATGCTTTAATTCCCATTTAAATGCCTTAAATTAGTTATATCTCAATCAGTTCTATTGTTTGTCCTTTAATTTCGCCAACGACACATATTTCTTTAGTGCTTGTATGATAAATACTAGTGAATGTCCAAATGTAAATACTACAGGAAAATGAGACGCAGATACTGAAATAGTTACCTGTCACTGTTGACATGCCCTGTGCCACCATGCCCTGTGCCATGGTTTTCAAATACGAATTCTAGGACTCCAATCCAACATACCAAGTTGTGAAAAATGGTCCCAACATTTGGACAAAATGTGAAAGATGTCTAAGCAGGTGCACATTCATAGTCTGTTGATTAACCACCTAAGAAAGCATGAAACAATTTACTGTTAGTAGCTTTTTTTTCTATTGTTATACGACAACAATTTTTCATAAAACAACTTACCATGAATTCTACACATTCTTACAAATCAGTAGAATATATTTTTAGTTACAATGATTCAATGAATGAGGTCTATCAAATGATATCCACATTATTGATCATTATCAATTATAACGTAAAGTCAGGATCGGAGGAGGGTCTTGGATCCCAACTAATGCTAAGTAATGCAAGACACAGTTATTTCCACTGTAAGGAACTTGGCTTATTATTTATAAAAGAAACTCAAAGAAAATAATTGGCCAATGTCCATTGTTGTGTAATTGATAATTATTAATGAAGTACTGGTAACTGATTTGCCGTAAGAATCATGTATATTCGGCCAATAATCTTGCAAAAACTGTTTAAAAAGCTCTACAGGGACAAATAATAATATTAATCTTTACTAAAAGTCAGCAATAAACAAATCACAACAACCATTACATCATGCGAGCTTTTTAAATGAGCATGCAGGTGCATATTGGTGAACTTTGCTTATGATGGTTTTACTGTGGAAGAAACCAGAAAACCCAGAGAAAACCTACCTGTGTGATACCATCTGGTGACCAACTACCAATTCACATACAACCAGGACATGATCGAACACCAATTGCATTGATGAAAAGCGAGTGCACAAAGCACTGTGCCGGACGACCCTAAAAAAAATTTAGAGAATCATTCAAAGTTTCAAGTTGATCACTTATAATACCAGTACAGATGTTCCATATTAGCTGTAGATAGAATTAAAGATACTTTAAAACCATAACAGACGTTAAATAATGTGATATTCTAACATTGAAAATTGCCAGCAACTTCTGCAATAGTGACTAAAATGGTCTGCGGTTCAAATCCTGGCCGGTGCACTGGAAATTTCAGAAACGATTTTCAGTGTTTCAGATTGTTTCCCACCCATCTAGAGATGAACTGGTTAGAAACCCAGACATAGTCTCATTTAAATCAGCATTTAAAGGACCGAGGGGTCTATCTGTAAAAAGAGCTAGGGTCTCAGGTACTCCAATCCCCTTATATCTGCATCTGTCTGTTCAACCTACACCTGTCAGGAGTCCTGGCAAGTTTACCTAGGGAGAAGTCCTATGGTCGGCCAGGACTTATAAACAATCAAAGAAAAAATAGGTTCATCAATAATAACCTCAAAATAAGAGTGCCATGGTCGTCGGGACTTATAAACAATTATCAACAAAAAAAAAAGTTCATCAATAATAAATTAACCTGAAAAAAGGTACCAATGATAAAATGATACAAGGACTCACTTCATAATACTTAAAATAACCATTCAGACAAAATACAACACTGCTGGTGTTATGCATAATAATACGAAAAGTAAATAAACATCATTTTGGTTCGGCCAAAATAGTTAACATGGAGGACATTTTCAACTTTGATAGTAAGTGTCATAAATGCTTGAAATGCAAAAATACAATTATGCACAATAATTCTGTGAATGTTAACTGTGCCAAAAGCATCAGTGTTAAGCAAAATTATGATGACAAATGGATTTTAACAATGGAATGACTTATTTACGCTTAAATTCCAAGGTAAGCTGAATCATGCAACTAACACTTTTCGGACAGTAGATATTTCGGACAGTCAGTCATTTCACCACTTTTGATGTTGATTCTTTATGCATCGAGTCTCGAGGGCGATTTACATAAGTTGTAAGAAATGTATTATGCACCCCAGGTTTAATTTATTAGTATAAATGTCATAATTCATCCAAGTGCGAAACGTTCTGGACGAAACGTCTTGTGGGCTAAACGAATATATAAATTTACTTACACATATCGTGTATGCAACATAAATGATGCAAAACATTCCGCTTCGTGTTTAACTTGTGTGAAGACACCAAACACTGGCATATTCTCGTCCTTTGCAATAAAACTTTCGTCATTGTTTCAATCCAAAAATTTCATTTTACCATGTTTACAGACGCTTTTTTTGTGACGTCATCAAGAGTGGGAGAAAGTGTTATTCTTTACGTTTTATACATTATCACATGTTTCATATTTTTGCTCCTGTTTGCCGTTAATATTTAAATCATTTTTTGTGTTTGATTAAAAATCCCAAGAACTGCTATTTTTGCGAGATTTGGGTGGGGAGAAGCTGTGCACACAAAAACGATTTTCGATTGGCTTGTAGGAATCTAACTAGCCAATGAAATGAGCGCTACGTTGTCTTGTCGCGCCAATTGCTTCTTGCAGACGAAAACAAACGATTTGTTGACTTTCGGTACATACTCTTAAGCAGATTGTAGAACCAAAGGTGGAATGGCTTTTCAATGGCTACATGGTATATTGAGGGGCTGTTAGGAGTGTTGAAGCCTGGAGGTATTATCAAAACTATGTTTGATCGGTGGTGTTTGAATCTTTAAAAATTCTCTGAATACACGTTTTAAACACAGCACCTTTAACCACACAGGGGATCGAAGCATATCCTACCCACATTCTGTTACCTATATATAATATATACTTGTATATTATATAGGTAATAGAAGGTGGGTGGGGTATGATTCGATCACCTGTGATTTTAAACATTCTATCAGCCACAGATCTGACGTCAATAAATTATCAAAAGTAAGATGGTAAATTAAGTGAGAATTTTATAACTGCATTCACATTGCAATCAGCATCAAAATCCAAATATCTAAGGGTGCTGACCTAAAACATGAATTATTAATGCTGGGCGCCAAATATCTGAAAAATCTGCCTGGAGAGGGATTTGAACTTGTGCCCTCTAGTCATGTCACCATGAAAGCTAGCTGGCAAGCAAGAACAAGCTCTACAACTTCTGAATGTGGTATATTTAAAATATCATTTCCCTCATAATCATTTTGTACGTTGTAGAACATCACCTGCATGTTTCAGACAAAGAAATTAGTCGAGGGGTTGCACAGTTACATCCAGTTCAGTTACAGAAGATGAGACGGATACATTTTTAGAAGAGAAAGGTACTAAAATTTAAAAAATAACTGCAATGCATTATTTTCGTCTTCACATTATCATCTGGATTAAATATTAATAAGTGATAAATTATTTACATTTGGGAAAGGTGATTCCTCGGCTTTCATCGCTGTTCTCTATGTATCTTTAAATTTAAAATATACAATAACCAAGAATGGATGACTATAATGTAACAACGTCAGGATTTATTTAATATTAATGACCTGTTATATATATTTATACTTAGGCTTCAGCTGTTGAAGAGGAGGATGCATGCTTATTTGGTTCTGCAGAAATAGTCACAAGGGACAGTTAATGCTCCAGGTATTTCTATTACTATAATGAAATTATACAATAAATTCTTTCAATATTCCTCAGGGAATAATAGTTATAACTGTTTTTCTATTTAAAACAAATATTTAATTCAAATTTTCACATTTGAGCATTAATAATTGAGTCTATGTAAATGTAAAAAGTGCAGAGAAATTTCTTGAAAAAGGCAATATTGCTGGAAATTTGAATTAAAGAGTTGTTTTAAATATAATGAAATTAAGTTAATGATTGTAAGTTGTAACTGTTGTGAAAAGATATGTATTCTAAATGCAGCTAACCTTGCAGTTAGTTTCTAGTCGGACAATGTCCAACATAATTAATTGCACTACAATCTAGCAATATCTTGTATTTGTCATTAAAAAGTTGAACAAACTGACTCTACAATTTTAATTTGCATGAAGATGGTGTTAATTTCATCTTATTTTTGTTTAGTAAACTTTATATAACGTCATTATGACGTCATAACGTCACGACGTCATCAACTTGCTTAGCAACGTTAGGATTGGAATAATGAAGTTACTTTGTTGATTATGACCATACATTAAAGTGAAATATATTTATTTAGTGTTGGCGTTAGCATTAATAAGGTGTTGGATTTAACTTAACAAGTGGTAGCAGAGCGTATTACCAGATCTTCTTACAAAGTGTAGACATTTATGGTGTATAAGGGCTTACATTTTGGTGATTGTGTTTAACATTTAAAGGGTTAATATGGCGACCAGGATAAATCCTCCAGTACTAACAAAAGGGAAGAAGTATGAGCGTTTTAAACAGGAATTGTTGGCATGGAGGGAGATTACAGAACTTAGAAAAGACAAACAAGGGATTGCAATTGCTTTATCATTACCAGAGGATGATGAATCTCAAATACGTGAAAAGGTGTTTGACCAAATACAAATCGAGGATTTAAAAAGTGATGATGGATTGACAATTCTTATTGGATTTCTGGACCAGCATCTTGCCAAAGATGATTTAACAGACAGTTTGGAAAAATTTGAGGATTTTGAAGATTTTAGTAGATCTGCGGGGCAATCAATTAATGAATATGTAGCTGTATTTGATGGCAAGTATAGGAAAATTGAAAAGAAAAGTATGACATTGCCTGCTGAAATTTTGGCTTTTAAACTACTTCGGAGGGCGAACATTTCCAAGGAGGAGCGGTTGCTAGTCTTGACTGGTATGAATTATGATGAAAAAGCTACATTGTACGAACAGGCTAAGAAGTCACTGAAAAAGTTTAAGGGTAATGACATGAATATGTCAAGTGGCAGCTCAAGTATCAAACTAGAACCTGCTTTTCTTGCAGCAAATGAAGAGGCGCTACTTGCTGCAGGTTACTCCAAATTAAGAATTCAACAAGGGAATTATAATGGAGGCAGCAGAGGAAACTGGAAAAGGGGAAATTCTGGAAAATCAGGCATGAAAGAGTTTCAGCGTTCAGACATTGCTCAAGACAGTCGCAGAAAAGGTCTTGCAAAGAACATCAATCCTATTGGTCCAGATGGAAGAACGCTTACCTGCAAGTCTTGTGGTTCATATAGGCATCTGCTACAGGCATGCCCCCATAGCTGGGAAAACATGAAGAAAGTGAATGCTGTTGAAGAGGAACATGCAGTATTGTTTACAGGTTACAATAAGGATGAGATTCAGCGTTTGGGTGTAGATGCTCGAAATTGTGCTGTTCTTGATAGTGCTTGCAGCAGTACAGTGTGTGGTAAAAACTGGATAAATAACTATATACAGTCATTAGATGTAGGAGATAAACAGAGAGTAACACAGTTAGATAGTCAGAGAGTTTTCAAGTTTGGTGGTGGGACATGCCTAACATCAAAAGGAGAATACTGTATACCTGCAGTGATTGCTGGCAAAGATGTTTTCATCAAAACAGATGTTGTGGAGTCGGACATTCCCCTGTTATTGTCTCGGACAGCAATGAAGAGGGCTGCTATAAAAATGGATCTAGAAAACGACACAGCTAGCATTATGTGAAAAGAGGTGGCTTTAAATTTGACAACATCAGGTCATTACTGTATTCCGATAGATAAGACGGTAGAGGTACCTGTAGAAAGTGTTTGTGCTGTAAACTTTGATGATTTAAGCAAAAATGAGAGATACAAAACTTTTGTGAAATTGCACAGGCAATTTGCACACCCACCTAAGAAACGGCTGTCAGCACTTATGAAAGATGCAGGTATCTGGAGAGAAGAATTTGAGGAAACTCTTGATCTCATTACTAACAATTGTGAACTTTGCAAGATGTATGCAAAAACTCCATCAAGGCCTGTCGTGGGTATGCCTATGGCTTCCAAGTTCAATGAAAAAGTTGCGATGGATCTTAAGCAATGGAACGGCTGCTGGATTTTACACATTATAGACATGTGGTCCAGATATACGGTGTCAACGTTTATCAACAGAAAGAAGCCAGAAAAGATTATAGATGCACTGATGAGGGAATGGGTAGGTAAGTTTGGCGTGATGGGCTCATTAATGACTGACAACGGTGGTGAATTCAATTCAGATGAAGTAAGAGAGATCACGTCAATACTGAACATTAAATTATGCACAACATCTGGTCAAAGTCCATTTCAGAATGGTTTATGTGAGAGAGTGCATGCTATAACAGATATGATGCTGATTAAGTTACAGGCAGATTGTGGGAAAGTAGACTTGCAGACGTTACTATCATGGGCGAATATGGCAAGAAATTCTTTACAGATGTGGAATGGTTTTAGCAGTCATCAGCTTGTTTTTGGGCAGAACCCCAATATTCCCAATATTATGAGTGAAAACTTGCCTGCATTACAAGGGACCACCAGCAGTGAGGAATTTGCAAGGCATTTGAATGTTTTGCATGCTGCTCGGAGAGCATTCATTCAGTCGGAAGCTGACGAAAGAATAAGGAGAGCTCTACGTAATAAAGTAAGGGCTTCTGAACAAGTTTTTGAACATGGTGATAATGTTTTCTACAAGCGAGAGGGAAAAGAGCGTTGGCTTGGACCTGGAAAGGTGGTATTTCAAGATGGAAAAGTGGTGTTTGTTAGACATGGAGCAGTGTTTGTGCGAGTATCGCCTAATAGGCTGCAGAGGGTAAATGATTATATGAGTTCTGATAATCGTGAGGCAAACAGTTATGAAAGTCTGGAAGAAGAAAGAAGCAATGCTAATAAGGGCACATTAGCTGACCAGCAAACCTCAGATCAGACAAGTATGCAGACCATAAACGAGGACATACCATCCTCAGATCCATTTAAGAACTTGCAGTCAAACATGTCAGATAGATCATCAGCTAGTTTGGAAAACAACATTCAAAATATTCCACCTGAAGAAAGGACATTGAAGGCAAATGACAACATACAATATAGAGCACAGGATACAGATCAGTGGATACAAGCAAAAATACTAGGAAGGGCTGGAAAAGCAACAGGCAGAAACAAGTTTTGGTATAATATAGAGGAAGATATCAGCAAAGAGAAGAAGAGTATTAATCTGGAGGCAGTTCAATGGAAAATGTTAACAAATGAGGTTAATTTGGTAATGAAACAGACTTGTGCTGATGATGAAGTCACATCTGCTAAAATTTGTGAACTTCAGAAGCTGCAACACTTTGGCACATATGAAGAAGTTCAAGATTATGGTCAGGTAACTTTATCAACAAGATGGGTGATAACTCACAAAAATGGTCAAACAAAGGCTCGACTTGTTGTACGCGGATTTGAGGAAGAATATGTGATGCAAAGTGACAGTCCAACAGTGGGAAAAGGAACACTTAGAACATTTCTTGCACTTGCAGCTGTAAATAATTGGATTGTAAAAACCACAGATATAAAGTCGGCGTTTCTACAGGGAAAAGAAATTCGGAGGGAAGTCTACATTAAACCTCCAAAGGAAAGTGACACTATCGCTGGAATAATTTGGAAACTTAAACATGGACTTTATGGCCTCAAAGACGGAGCAAGACAATTCTATCTAAGTGTGAAAGACGAGTTAATTAGATTAGGGTGTCATATATCAGAGATGGATCCAGCAATGTTCTTTCTGCACACTGGAGACAAGCTTAACGGCATTATTTGTTGTCATGTTGATGATTTTCTTCATGCTGGTGATGAATGTTTGGAGAAGGTCCTGACTAAATTACGAAAACGATTTGTTGCAGGAAAAATTGAAAAAGGACAGTTTGATTATATTGGTTTCAGGATTTCTCAGGAGAGCAATGCAATTATTCTGGACCAATCTAGATATGTGGAAAACATAGAGAGCAGACAGATTGACACAAAGAGAGTCCAGAATAAACAGGAAGTATTAACATCTGAAGAACAGACTCTTTTCAGGAAAATCATTGGTCAGATTAACTGGGTAGTGCAAGGAACTAGGCCCGATATGGCATTTGAGTTGATAGACTTGAGCACTAAACTCAAGGAAGCTACAATGAGTGATCTATCTCAGGCGATCAAAGCAGTGAACAGATTGAAAAACTTCAAGTCTTTTATAAGATTCCCACAATTGAGCAACTTTGTAGGTGATTGGAAGATTGCAGTCTTCACAGATGCATCTTTGTGCAACATAAATTCTGGAACAGGGAGCACTGCGGCTTATATAGTATGGTTAATGGACACTTCTGGAAAATGTTGTCCACTTTTCTGGCATACCAACAAAATAAAAAGGGTAGTACGATCAACAATTGCTGCTGAAGCTCTCAGTTTACAAGAAGGATTAGAATGTGGATATTATTACAGACAAATGATCGAAAACGCTCTAAGGATACCCAATCACACAATACCAATAATTGCTTATGTGGACAATAGAAGTGTAATAGAAGCTGTGAATTCAACCAAGCTAGTAGATGACAAGCGTCTTCGTGTAGATATAGCTGCAATCAGCGAATCCTTGTCCAGAAATGAAGTCAAAGAAATTCGATGGTGCCCAGGGAAACATCATTTGGCTGACTGTATGACTAAGCGTGGGGCATCCGGATATGATCTGCTGTGTGTAATACAAGAAGGAACAATTTCAAAAGATTTTATATAGACTTGTAGAATTTTAACATTTTTATATCTTACATTTTTTTAATGACTCAAAACATCACAGTTTTTTTTAATGACTCAAAACATCACAGAAAAGAAGAAAAGAAAGAAAGTATAATTAATGTTAATTTCATCTTATTTTTGTTTAGTAAACTTTATATAACGTCATTATGACGTCATAACGTCACGACGTCATCAACTTGCTTAGCAACGTTAGGATTGGAATAATGAAGTTACTTTGTTGATTATGACCATACATTAAAGTGAAATATATTTATTTAGTGTTGGCGTTAGCATTAATAAGGTGTTGGATTTAACTTAACAGATGGTAGCAAACGTTGTTTTACATTGTTTAACATTTTTGTTGTTTCTTAAGGAAATGACGAGTGTCCAGTACCGGATCTTCAGAAACAGAAAAGATTCATCAAGGTATGTATTCTGTAATTTTCTGCTCGGTATACAGCTCTTGTTAGGATGAAACTTTGTTCAAACATGCTGTTATTCGAGAACCGAGTCAAGATTGTTGTAACGTAAATTAGAGTAACAATAATTTTAAGATTTAATAGGATTTAAATTTTAAGCACATTGCTGACTGGTAACTTCAATTACTCTATTACATTGTTTGAAATCTAAGCAAGGTATCACATAGTTGTGACTCAAGGAAAAGTGCTAGGAAAAGCAGCATATTTAGCCTCAGCATTTCAAAAAATATAACATCAATAACTTTCCTCCACTGTTTTGTGGTGCTGGATATAAATCATTAACAGGAGGCACTAAATTTTTCCTTCAAATGCAACTTCTTCATTTAATTGATCTGTATTAGCATAATATTTTCTTGATTTTTTAAAGAGAAAATTTAAGAAACTAGAAGATGAGGTGATGTCGGTAGAAAACTGAAGGAAAGAGAAGATAAACTTTAATATAGGCAGTCTTCCACCCAGTCAATCTGACATAAGTATACCAAACGGATGCACCAGCAAATGAATGTTCACGAAAGAGTTAACTAAAGCAACAATTTCCTCCAGCCACAGTTGTTGCTTCATCACTGCCAGCTTTAACCGAGGGAATTCTTCAACAGAGTTGGGAAACAAAACATATTCAATTGTCTTTGTTTCCAAGTGTTCAGTGAATATGAACTGATCAACTCCACTCAGACTTGCAAGAGAACCATCAAATGCATGAATAACGTAAAGCCACAACTTAATGCTAGAAAATTTGCTTTGCTCAAGAGAGTGGTATTGAAAGTCACATCCATTGCAAAAAAATTTGTTCATTAAAGTGATATTACTGTTCAAAGTGACCATCATAATTTTAAACAAAACATTAATCAGCGATTTATACTCCTAGAATCATAAACATTGCCATAGTTATAACTAAAAAATGTCCATCTGTATATAACAGTTTCATTCACATTGAATATAGAGGAAATCTTTAAAAATCTTTTTTGACTATCCTAGTCAAAAATAAACAATCCACTCTTTCAGTTATGTACCATATATCTTAATTTGTATTTGTCAAGAACAGAAATAACATGGAAGAACTGATTTCTTTTATCTTTTTAAAGCATCCGCTGTGTTTTGAGCATCATTCTTAACTATAAACCAATGTGACCATTTTGAAGGGTAATATGAAACCATTTTAAAAAAGTGATGATTTGAAGCTTTTTTATATTGGAACTGTGTTGACTTTGAATTTTACAGATCAAATTGTTTGACAAGTTTAATATAGATTTTTTTCCAGTCTTAAAGAATTTTATGTGGGATTTTCCAGGTAGCTATGCTCAGCACTCAAATATCATTCACATGTTGAAAGACCTATTCAAGTATTTTCTTGGTTGCGCTTCATTCTCCTTGGAAATTTTATTATTTTGTGACTTGCATGATGATTTTCAATTCATATTGTAATCTTACTGTTTTAATTACTATGTAAATTATGGCTTTTCAATTTTTTGTCAAGCCCGCTTGCAGTGAGCTCGACATAGTTGTCACTTTTGGCGGTTCGGTGTATGTGCGTGCGTCAGTGCGTTGGTCCTTCTGTCCGTCTGATTTTTGTCTTGCCCATAATTTTTTCATGCATGGAGGGATTTTGATGTTACTTGGCACAAATGTTCACCATCATGAGATGGAGTGTCATGCGCAAGAACCAGGTCCCTAGGTCTATGGTCAAGGTCACACTTGGAGGTTAAAGGTCAAATTCAAGAATGACTTTGTCCGGAGCATATCTTTTTCATGCATGGAGGGATTTTAATTTAACTTGGCACAAATGTTCATGTGTCATGCGCATGAACTAGGTCTAAGGTCAAGGTCACACTTGGAGGTTAAAGTTCAAAGTCAAGAATATCTTTGTCTGGAGCATTTCTTCTTCATGCATGGAGGGATTTTGAAGTTACTTTGTACAAATGTTCACCACCATGCGCTACCCTTGTTTTTAGAATTACTTCCCTTTGTTGTTACTATAAATAGCTTATATTGTAACTTTTTCATTACTGACCGTAGAGAAAAATCGAGACCACTTTTCTGTGGTACAACATGCATGTTACATCCAATATTTAGGTGTATTTTGACCCATCTCTACTTGGTAAGGAGTTAGCCCTTTTGACATATGGTGGGCTTGACATGTTGCACATGGGCATCTAGTTTTAATTTGACATTGCACTCGATACCACCAACAATAAAGACTATTGACAATGACTAAATTGTTAAATTGTAATACACAAACTTGTTTCATTTTACATTTCCAACTTCAATTGGTTAATTGGAATCTTTCTGGAGAGAATGCAAAATTGTATTAATTATCTGTTAAAGAAAAATGTTTTGTTTTTGCAATGAGGACTTGTCTACTAATTGAAATATATATTTGTTGAACTAGTTGTTGAACTTAAGGTAAATGGTTTTTAGCTCACCTGAGCACAAAGTGCTCATGGTAAGTTACTGAGATCGCCTGGTGTCTGCGGTCTGTCTGTCTTTACACTTGACCATGTGAATACAATAGAGTAGGGGTGTAACGATAGTAAACATATATTGCATATATATGCAGTGATTAAAGTGTTGAGTGTTCAATTATTGCCTTTTGTTTTTTAAATCTGAATGTTAATTTCATGTACATTAATTTTAGATGATCCGGTGGGATTTCACTGAGATCTCACCAAAATCTCGTAGGGATTTTCACTGAAATCCCAGTGGGATTTCACTGAAAATCCCTACGAGATTTCACTGAAATCCCACCGAGATTTCACTGAAATCCCACTGGGATTTCAACCAAATTTTTCACTGGGATTTCACTGAAAATCCCACCAAGATTTCACTGAAATCCCACTGAGATTTTGGTGAGATCCCAGTGAAATCCCACTGTTATTTTGACCAAATTTTTCAGTGAAATTTCACTGGGATTTCACTGGGATTTCACTGGGATTTCAGTCACATTTTCACTTGGGTATTTAATCATGACATATATCTCTGATTTGAAGAAAGGTATCTTTATTATGACCATACAGAGGTATCTTTTTTATTAGAAAGATAATAAGAATATTGCACTGGTTACACGTGCAAATGGAAATATCAAATATCTGGCTCGATGGTAACTGTTTTGGCGGTACCGAGGCTCTGCTGGGGTGTAAAATGAGATTTTCCATCACTGGTAAAAACTACAGATATCCCGATCTGGTATGAAGGAAATCCTTCTGTCTTACAAAGACACCCCTGCAAATCTGAAAGATATCTCTAATATGATATAATAAATATAATATTTTAAATGCCCTTTGGATATCTAATGTGCTTTAGTGATATGTCAGTCTCAGTTTCTTGAGATATCTCGTTTGCATGGAAGGTTGTATTTTTCAGATACCACTTGTATTTGAAGACAAAAATCTTACTAATAGATATAATTATGTGCATATAACTGTAAAGATATCTATCACCGACATATCACAGAGAAGGAGATATATCTTTACATTTTAGAGATATCTCTTTTGTTTAGAAGATACCTTTCAGTATGATAGAAACATCAAGTATCTCTATAACCTAAAAGATTTATTTTTCAATAAAATAGGAAATAACTTTATGTTAGTTATGAAATAAACTGTGTGTTACTTCTTCTATGTAAAAAGAAGAGCATATACTGATATAAAGCTTGCCAATATTTGATCATTCCCTGTGCACTGAAATTCACATTCACAACAAAAATCCCAGTAGTTCCACATTTGAAGTAATAAAACCATTAATTATCCCAGAACATTTGTTAAAGGCATGGGGTCAGTTAAGGTTAGCAAATAATTTTTTATGATACAGTGTTATCAAACACAGAAAAGTCCTCAAGGGCTATCAATCTCAGCCTATAAAGAATGTATTATCAGTATTTTTATTGTTATAATAATTATTATTTTTTTAGTAGAAGTAGTATTTATACATATATCTGATGTTTCTAACAAACATGCGCGTTGAGATCAGACCTGGTTTATTTAGGCATATGAGTGACGTGAAAAATCGCGTGAAAAATCGCGTTTAACTTGAAATATTAATCTACATCAGGAATCTAGATCAAATTTCCTCACAAATTCATTTCTTTGTTGCATTTCATTTTAAACGTAATACCGAGACACCAGACCGGCCATATAACATATCTAAAACCTGTCAGTGTCAGCTAATTATCAGCACGGTATTATGAACATTAGCGGTATTTGCCAGCAATAAATGTAGAACATTATCATTAGTGCCCAATATAAATGTGTCCCAGGCCTGTAATGTATTTCTTGAGATACATCTCTTTGGTTGTAAATTCTGAAAGTGAAATACAAGAAAGGACTGTTGAATGCTCCTTGTAGGAGTACACTCAGCTACATGTTTATTAGATAAGTGTGTTGTAGCATATAACATAATTATTCCAAATTTGTTTTCACTAGATAGAGTGTTAAAACTTCACAAAGTAAGATACATAGTTGACTGTGTAGGCAATGCTTCGAAATGAGAGAGCTTTCGTTCAGAGGGAAAGGAGTATAGCGTTGTTAGTGTGTTGTTACTGATTGAAAACTTGATATCATCAAAAGGACGTTCAGCAGTACAGGTAGTTTTCACCACGTTTACTCGAATTTATATCAGATGAAACTCTCATGCTGCGCGTAAATAACGACAGCCATAATGAAAACGTTAATTTCATAAGAACGTTCTACAGAACAGAAACTTCTCAACGTACCGGAACCGGAACATGTACACGACGACATGGGAACACAAGTTATAGGTACCAAAACAGTAAGTACATTTTATGAGTTTGATTTATATTTTGAGATACATGTTCAGATTAAGGGCAGAGAAAACTAATTCAACATTTTTAAGACACAAAACATTCAGAACAAAACTGTTCATGGACAGCAAATGTTTAAAACAATTTAGCCATTATGGATAAACACTATTATATAAGTCAAAGAGGTGTAGTTACTGGTCTTTTTATTGTGTGTGGGGGGGGGGGGGGGGTGTTAACATTCGTTTTGAAATAATCAATTGATTGTATATATTTATTTGTGATAATCAACTGAATATCTGACAGTATTATGATACACAGGAAGCACTTTTATATATACCAAACTACTGTTTCGTACCAAATATCATGTCAAGTTCTTCAAAACGTATTAATGTGTAATAGATATTAACTTTCGATGTCATCAAAGAAAACTGTTAACTGTACCACAGAAATTCGTATCAGCAGGTTAATGATCCGCTTTCAATTATGATAACATGGATTGACAGGGAGTAACATATAATATCGTGAAATGGGATTCTAATTCAGCTTTTGAGATGTGATGAAAAGTCTCTTTTACCGACCTCAGTAAAACAGACTTGCTCACTTTTGTCTCAGACACACATGTTTTACATTATGGGAAATATATCTTTGAGGCGTTTATTTAGGTCAGCTAGATAGATATTGTTTCTTTTTAGAAGTGCATGAGGTAATATATCTTTCCTTTTCAGGCTACCTTTTGGAGAGTATCGGGAGACAGTTACAAAGGAAAATTGCATATGCCTTAAATCATCCCAAGAGGATAATCAAAAGTCGATTGGGCAAGTCTTAACAGTGACTCAGATGACTTGTTGTATACTACGGATGCTGATAAACGGACAGGGGATGGGATTATGAAGCCTACAAAGGGGGGATGATCAATATCGGACATAATAGCAATACTTATTTACACTTTTACATCAAAAATGCTCAAAACTCGACTGTCTTTGGAAGTCTGGAGATACATCGTCCCTTCAGTGCAACAAGGTTGTAACTGACATTTTATACAAAAGTGACTTTTTTGTTTAAAATGATTTAAAATGTATATATACACAGGATATTAAAATATGAAACTTGAATTCTAATGTTAACCCTTTAAAAATAATATTTGTCCAATGGTTGTATCTGAAATTGATACAACTTGTTTTGTGCAACATGGTTGTAACTCAAGATACAACCTTGTTGCACAAAAGTAACTGCATCTTGTGGCAGACTTCTTTTGTGCAACATGGTTGTATGTGATTAGCTGTTACAATTTCTTAACATAATGTAAAACGAATTTATCAAAAATAGCATAGTCATGCTACATAAATATGGTTCTAGTAAAGACTTATAAGTGAGACAACATAAAATTATACTCAATGATAAGCAGAGTACAAAAAGTAACGAAGACAAAGCATTATCTGGTTCAGTGTTTGATTTGCTCATGATTCCAAATGCTTTTGCTTCATCAGTCTATTACAAATGTAGTCCTGAGTTAACCATATATGCCATGGGAACAGGGGATGGTTACTGTTATATATGGCATGAGTGTATTGCTGGTAGAGCGGGGCCTGTTTCATCAAAACATTAAGCCAGAAAGGTACAAATGTTTTATCTTTCAGAGTAATATCAGTCTGTACTGCGCAAAGCAAAAGGAGAATGCATGTGACCATGCTGTCTTATGCCCTTCAGAAATTCAATATAAATTCAATCACACATAAATACCTTGAAAAGGGGCATACCCAGAGACATGGTTATTTTCTCTCATTAAATGAACATGCGGGGCCAGTATCCCTCTGCTGGACTGAGTGGACTGTTCTTAGTAAGTTTTATGAAAAGATTTTGAAAAATATGACCTGTAGTGTTATCAAGGTTTTAAAATGATTGGCTGTGGCACATTGGTTTTCCCAAAGTGTGACTTAATTTCTAAAAAGATCATCAACAGGTTAGAGGGAACCTTCTGAGCAAGCCTTATGAAAATCCATTGGACAATGTGACCTGCAGTGTTATCAAGGTTTTACAATAATCTGCTGCAGGATGATTGTTTTCACACAGTGTGTAGGCAACCTTCTGAGCAAGTTTTGTGAAAATCCATTGGACAATGGAAGCTATAGAATGAAAATCCATTGGTTATCTAGGTTTCACATTAATCTGCTGTAGCATAGTTGGTTTTTGCACAGCATGACTCATTTTCTAAACAGATTATGTACAGATTGATTGAAGACACCCTTCTGTTTCATCACAGTCAAAAACACATTGTGGCCTCTAGAGTGTTACCAAAGAAAAGTTTACAGACAGACCAAAAGAGCACCATGACAAAAGTCCAGAAAAGCTAAAGGAGAGGGCCAAGATGACCCAATATTGCTCACCTGGCTTCAAGGAAGAAGATTTTTAAACTTTTTCCAATATGAGCCTATGTAAGTCAAATCACCCTTGGGCAGGGTCAATTTTGACCTGGGGTCATAATTTGAACAATGTTGGCAAAGGTCTACTAGGCAATGCTACATGCTAAATATCTTAGCTCTAGACCTAGTGGTTTCAGAGAAGAAGATTTTTAAAGTTTTTCCTATATAATGAAGCTAATGTAAAATCAAGAGACCCCCAAGTGGGGTCAATTTTGAGGCAGGGGTCATAATTTGAACAATCTTGGTAGAGGGACACTAGGAAATGCTACAATTGCTAAATATCTTAGCACTAAGTCTTGTGGTTTCTCAGAAGAAGATTTTTGAATTTTTTCCTATAAATAAGCCTATGTAAAATCAAGTGACCCCCAGGGTGGTGCAGTGGTTGAGTGGTTAAAACTCTGTACTACCAATCCGGAGGTCCCCGGTTTGAATCCCAGCGGGGGTACTGGAAATTTCAGAAACGCTTTTCAGTGTTTCCCAGCCATTAGAGATGAACTGGTTAGAAACTCAGAGGTAGTCTCACGTGTATCGGTGCTTTACACCAGGCATGTAAACAAGAACGAAGGCGTCTATTCCCAAAAGAGCTAGGGTCTGGTACCCAGATTCCCTTGTATCTGTATCTGTTTCTCTACAGGTCATACCGTACTATACCTCGAAAAAGGATGGTGGACCATAAGCGCATCTAACAAACAAGTGACCCCCACGGTTGGGGTCAATTTTGAGCCGGGGTCATAATTTGAACAATCTTGGTAGAGGTCCACTAGACAATGCTGCATGCCAATTAGTATCTTACCCCTGGGCCTTACAGTTTTTGAGAAGTCAACCAGGGTTCTGCATGGAATTAAATTATTTGAACAACTTTGATAAAGCTTCATGCAAGCAACATCCCTGCCAAGTGTCATCAACATTGGCCCTGTGGTTTCAGAGGTGTTCTTTAAGGAAAAAGTGTACGGACGGATGTCGGACGACGAGTGATCCTAATAGCTCAACCTGGCATTTTAAAGTGAGCTAAAAAAACAATATATTCCATCTAAGAATGCAACCATTCTTCTGTCTAGGCCAAAAAAGGGCTATATTGTAGAAAGTTGTACTGGAATTCTATGAAAAAAAGTATACACAAACAATCCAAATCATTTTGAATACAAAACAGATTCCTTTAAGTAGGGGATATTCAGTCAGTTTGTTCCACAAAATGAAAATATCAATATTTCATTGAAAAAATATGTTGACCTTGTAACACTTGTAGATAAAATATAATCCCAATTTATTATGTGCTTCTACACCATGGTAAGGAATAATATTGTTTAACGTACAGGCAGTTAGTACTGAAATGTTTTTTTTTTATTTTTTATTTTTCAATTTTGGTCTCTCACTAAGTCTTGTAAGAAAGGTCACATGTCTTACGTATCAGGGGAAAATACTTTATTTTCTTGAACAGATAGGCTTGTTGTTTTAAATACAATGATATTCGTGTGTAATAATACAGCAGAGCAAGCTTTTGTTTTATAAAATTTCAGTTCTAGATTTCTGGTCATTGTTAGAAAAGGTTAAAGGGCGTTTAATAGACTTAAGGCATTTATTGGAAAGTATATGGTAATTATGGTAAAATAATTATGATCATGTGTTGTAATAATAACAACTTATACAAATACTGTAAATCAGTGTATATATATTATGCACATAATTCAATATTTGATAATACTGTAATGAATTACAACCTTGTTGCACCAAACAAATATCTAAATTTGTGTTCTTTTCAACGCAACATGGTTGTAACTCATGAAATTCACAAAATCTCTTTTATGATAAAAAATTGTATAAAATTTGATCAACCAGTTGATTTCTTGTTCATTCAAGAAATAAATATCAGAAACAAGATCATTTTTGGTAGTGCTTGACAAAAAAGGGAAGTTTTTTGCTTCTCTTGAAAAAAAATGAAAAATGGAGTTACAACCTTGTTGCACTGAAGGGACGACATGTCCATTGATACATCCATATCTAAAGGCTCTGTATGACCCTTTGCTGAACTTTACAGTGATTGTGATAATTATGGTCGTGTTTCGTTTTAAACGTAGAATTTTAAACAGAACGGCGGCGCATTCAGTCATAATTCTAATCTTAAGAACTTAGTTTATAAACAATGAAAATGCTTTTTATCACGAAAAGTATTTACCTGATTATTTTTCAGGTGGTTTCTTACACCATTTTTTTGTCTTAAGAAATTAGTTTATTTACCATCAATAAAAATGATTTTATCACAGAAAGTATTTACCTTTGTATTTAAGTTTAAGCTGTCCTGGATGCTAGACGGTATTTGTTTTATAATGCATACATGTTGATATCTCACATTATAGTTTTGATGTTTAGACTGACTGTTTTGCTGTAAATGTATACATTTCCTTTTAATAATTTTGTTTTATGCTTATATTCAAATTAAAATGGATACATGTAGGTGGAAAATAATGTCCAATTGTATACTCTTGTAAACAAAGGTTACAGGTTAGCTTATAAGCGTAGTTTTAATCGTATTTATTAGCCCCAAACTGGTATAATCCGACTAGATTTGAGATTTACCCTCCCAGTTTGCAGATAAGTATTGTAATACTCGCAATAACTTGAATCAAAGTGTGACCATTTCATTGCTCTGTTCAGTTTATATCCAATTCTTTTATTGATGTTTTGTTTGAACGAAGTGCGCTCATTTTCTGCACTGTTATTCATTTTTTTCATCAAGTGTGTTGTTGTTGTTGCTGTTATTATTGTATCTGGTGACATAACATGAAAACAAAATAATCATATTTTATTTCTAAATTTTAATATATAGATATTTAAATTATATACGCAATATGTACAATTGTTAAATGTCGCTAGTGAATGTTAGAACATGAAGACGTAGCAAAGAAACTGATAGTTGTTTTCTTGGCCTATGAACGATTACCTTTAAAAAGTATATCTTTATCATATATTTATTTTTAACGGAATTGTACTTTACTATTTGTGTTTGCATGCATGTTTATTTACTAGATCGATATACACACC
Organism: Saxidomus purpurata; assembly: GCA_022818135.1. Lineage (NCBI taxonomy): Eukaryota > Metazoa > Mollusca > Bivalvia > Venerida > Veneridae > Saxidomus > Saxidomus purpurata. The sequence goes on from JAFMSR010000032.1 coordinate 308,242, forward strand.
TGTTTATTTAACATACTGTTGTTATAAACAAGAAATTAATAATAATTTTGAGTGAATACATTTATTTTGCAGCCTGTATCGGTGAATTTCCATGTGTTATAAATCATGCTATTTAGCCAAATTCGGCTAGCTTCCATCTTTGTTCACGGAAAAACAGTCATTGGTTTCAGTATTTTAATTGTTTTCAAAATTTTAGGAAAGTGAAAACAGAAATAACTGAATTCTATCAGATACAATTATAGCCTAAATGAATGCTATTTCGTGACTGAATTCAGTCACTGTCGGCCTAGCTTCTTACTTTGTCTACCGAAAAACTTTGCTTCTTCAGTTGCAGATAGTGAAATCAGGAATGACTGAAATTCAGTCAGATGCAATTTCAATCATATTCGAATCGTCTTGGAGTACAGATTCATATATGCTATGAATGTATGGTCAGTTAGTGACTGAATTCAGTCAATTGTTTTTGTGCACCAAGTTGTACATGTATAAGCAAGTACGTTTGTAATATTATTATCATGTAGGTACTTGATGTGAACAGTAATAAAATATTTAGTATCAATAACACGTCTTTGTTCTATATAACACAAACATGATTGTTCATATAGGAAAAACCGTTAATTCTAACGAAAATATACATGGATATTGATATTTGAAAACAAATGTTGAAAATGGCATAGTTAAGGCACAATCAGAAAGGTGACTATTCTCATCAGAACGTGTTTTTCGTACATTTTACTTGGTGAGAGGAAATCCTTAAAAAGCCATATAGTTATGGTCATGCTGAGTACAGTTTTCAAGTAAGTGGAAAAAGAATAAGGCAATGAAGAGAAGGTTTGCAAAATTATATTAATGTTCATTATCAGTATAGGTATGATATTTTTCTATTTGACTAAAAGTAGGCAAGGTAGAGTTATTGTTCTTGCACACTGCACTTCCTCCCAATGTGCTGTCAGTGTATTAAGTTTGAACAAAAATCCCTCAAGTACTTTTGTAGTTATGCTCCGGAATTTTTTTTCAAGTAAATCTGATAAAGGGGAATAACTCTAAAAGTAGGCAAGGTAGAGTTATTGTTCTTACACACTGCACTTCCTACCAATGTGCTATGTCAGTGTATTAAGTTTGAAGAAAATCCCTCAAGTACTTTTGGAGTTATGCTTGGACAAGTAAATCAGATAAAGGGGAATAACTCTAAAAGTAGGCAAGGTAGAGTTATTGTTCTTGCACACTGCACTTCCTACCAATGTGCTATGTCAGTGTATTAAGTTTGAAGAAAATCCCTCAAGTACTTTTGGAGTTATGCTTCGGACAAGTAAATCTGATAAAGGGGAATAACTCTAAAAGTAGGCAAGGTAGAGTTATTGTTCTTGCACACTGCACTTCCTACCAATGTGCTATGTCAGTGTATTAAGTTTGAAGTAAATCCCTCAAGTACTTTTGGAGTTATGCTCTGGACAAAACTTTTAAAGTAAATCTGATAAAGGGGAATAACCCTAAAAGTAGGCAAGGTAGAGTTATTGTTCTTGCACACTGCACTTCCTACCAATGTGCTATGTCAGTGTATTAAGTTTGAAGAAAATCCCTCAAGTACTTTTGGAGTTATGCTCCGGACAAAGTTTTTTCAAGTAAATCTGATAAAAGGGGAATAACTCTAAAAGTAGGCAAGGTAGAGTTATTGTTCTTACACACTGCACTTCCTCCCAATGTGCTCTGTCAGTGTATGAAGTTTGAAGAAAATAGCTCGAGTACTTTTGGAGTTATGCTCTGGACAAAATTGGGACGGACGGACGGACGAAGACCATTTCTAATATCCCCTTCGCCTTCGGCGGGGGGATAAAAAAAAAAAACTTGCTCTGTGTGGGGTTTGAACCGCTGGTCTCATGAGAAATTTTGTCATCTTACTGTAACAGAATACTCCAAAGTATACAGGACTGGTACTTTATTCTAACAAGAGGGCCAAGATGGCCCTATATCGCTCACCTTGGTACAAGTCCACTTGCCTGGTGGAAGATCACTAGATAATGTTATATACCAAATAAGTTTTCCTATATACGCCTTTGTAAAACAAATGATCCCCCCGGGCAAGGTCAATTTTGACCCCAGGGGCATAATTTGAACAAACTTTAAAGAGGTCTACTAGGCAATGCTACATGCCAAATATCTAAGCTCTAGGCCTTGTGGTTTCAGAGAAGAAGATTTTTAAAGTTTTTACTATATATTCCTATGCAAAACTAAGTGACCCCCAGTGCGGGGTCAATTTTGACCCGAGGTCATTATTTGAACAATATTGGTAGAGGTCCACTAGCCAATGCTACATGCCAAATATCTAAGCTCTAGGCCTTGTGGTTTCAGAGAAGATTTTTAAAGTTTTTACTATATAAGCCTATGTAAAACTAAGTGACCCCCGGTGCGGGGTCAATTTTGATCCGGGGCTCATAATTTGAACAATCTTGGTAGAGGTCCACTAGCCAATGCTACATGCCAAATATCTAAGCTCTAGGCCTTGTGGTTTCAGAGAAGAAGATTTTTTAAGTTTTTCCTATATATTCCTATGCAAAACTAAGTGACCCCCGGGGCGGGGTCAATTTTGACCCGGGGCTCATAATTTGAACAATATTGGTAGAGGTCCAATAGCCAATGCAACATGCCAAATATCTAAGCTCTAGGCCTTGTGGTTTCAGAGAAGAAGATTTTTTAAGTTTTTCCTATATATTCCTATGCAAAACTAAGTGACCCCCGTTGCGGGGTCAATTATGACCCGGGGGTCATAATTTGAACAATCTTGGTAGAGGTCTACTAGACAATGCTACATGCCAAATATCTTAGCTCTAGGCCTTGTGGTTTCTGAGAAGAAGATTTTTAAAGCTTTTCCTATTTGTTGCCATAGCAACCAGAGTTCTGCATGGAATGGAATTCTTTGAACAATTTTGGTAGAGCTTCATGCAAGGAACATTCCTGCATAGTTTTATCAACATTGGCCTAGAGGTTTCAGAGGAGATGTCATTTGAATCAAAATGTTGACGGACGACGGACGACGGACAATCATCGATCAGAAAAGCTCACCCTGGCGTAGCCAGGTGAGCTAAAAATAGACAGTAATAACAGAGTATTTTCCCTTTTATAATAACAGAGTATTCTCCCTTTTATATATACTTAAATAAGGAGACACAAAATTGCTAACGGACGTACGGACGGACGACCAGGGGCAGAACATTATATATTCAAAATTCTTTAGTTCACAATTATAGTTCTGTGAAAGTTTGGTTGAAATCCCTTGAGAAAAATAGGAGTTTATGCACACAGAAGAGTATTTCTCTATATATATTACATTATGTGGAAAAAAACAAAGGCCCATAATTCTGTCAAAAATGATCAAATCACAAAACCCCGAGAATATGCGCCAGGGCACTTGGTGACAATAATTCTGTAAAAGTTTGGTTGAAATCCCTTGAGAAGTGTAGACGGAGTTGCCAGAGAAGAATTACATATGTGAAAAAAAAACAAAGGGCCATAATTCTGTCAAAAATGACCAAATCACAAAACCCCGACAACATGCGCCAGGGCACTTCATGACAATACTTCTGTGAAAGTCTGGTTGAAATCCGTTGAGAAATGTAGGAGTTGCGCACAGAAGAATTACATATGTGAAAAAAAACAAAGGGCCATAATTCTGTCAAAAATGACCAAATCACAAAACCCCGACAATATGCCCGCCCGCCGACATACCCCAATCTAATAACCAGGTTTTTTCCTTCGGAAAACATGGTTAATAAAAACCCCACCAAAAATAGTACTTATATAGTACATTTTATATTAAATTTGATTAAATAATGTGTTTAAATTACTAATTTGTGTTCAGTGTTAGGGTATGCCTGCTCAAGGAGCAACTGTCTATACTGACAGAGAACTAAACAACATTTAAATTTTGTGAAATGTTATCATCAAATTATATCAGGTTCATTTTTCTATTACCGTATTTTACTGAATATAATACGCGCTGGTGTATAATACGCACCCACGATCTGGCCCTTAAAAATGGGGAAAAAAGCCTACAATGGTGTATAATACGCACCTCAAATATCTGAAAGTTATGCCATTTTCGTATCCATAAATTATGCAATAATCGGAGCACCGTAACGATAAATACACGTAAAAATTACAACACGGCAATTATCGACTAAATTTTTATTGTGACCATCTGAGAAAGTATGTCATGCTTATTTAATGGTACGTTGAGAACATGACTATTTTTTCAAGATTTCAACACCTTCTCAACAAATCTCTCATACCAGTAATTACAACGCCATCAAAGGGAGACATGTGAAAATCAATGCAATTATATATTAAGCGTGTTTTTTCAACAATGTAGGAGGAGTGTTGTATTGATCAGCAATAATTGTTTGATAATTAAAGAGATAACAAACTTTGTGCTATAACAATGTTTAATTTTTATTGAAACCTGAAAGAAAAAAATCAAATCTACCGGAAATGTTTTATCATACATACCGTACCGGGTATCGGCTTTTAGAAACACTACGTGCTCTTCATAACAAAGATAGTAAAAAACAGGGTAAATATCCGCTTTCAGTGAAAATCCCAATATTTCGTCTAATTTTTACGATTTCAACATGTTTTCATTGCTGGAAAAAATTGTCAAGAGATCCTACATTGGTGTATAATACGCATCCTTTCCTGGAAGCCCCGAAATCTGAATTAAAAGTGCGTATTATATTCAGTAAAATACGGTACTTAAGAAAGTCTTATATTTACCTGATGTTGTTGGCAGAATATGCATAAACAATAAAGCTTGGAGAAATACTGGGGTGACCAGCATATTGACAAAACCTGAAATAATAAATTCCAGCATTACTCTCAATCGTAAGGGGATCTTTCAAATATTTAAACATAATAATAATAATTCTTTTCTAATGATATTATTAATCTAAACACGATTTCCAAAGCCAAATGACCTAATCAAAATTATGTCAGATTTATATGCAAAGTAAAACCTTTACCAAAATCTTACATTTTAATCTGTTTTAGTCTGTATGAAAAAGTGAGACCAGTTAACACCCTGACTGGACCACAGACACTTGGAGTATGGAGTCCCAACCCGATTGGCAGGCATAATTTTATCACTCAAGTACATCTACGGCCGTACAGTAATCAAACATAAAGTTATCAAAGCAAGTTGTAAAATTTTTAATTTTTCACTAAACAGCCTTAATAATATACAAGATATAAATCTTTTCATCGTGAAAATCACGACTATGCCGCGGTTATCAACTTGTATTATATTCGTGTAGCAATGATATCACATGTTACTGGGGCCATCCTTAAAAAATTGTTTGTTTGCCCTAACGCGACCAACTGATGAAAATCCTCCTGACTGACTTCTTTTTTTGGATCTGAAAGCCAAAAAAATAAAAAAGTTTGCCGTCGAGAAAAACCGTTCCATTTTTTGTCATTTTCCATCTTTCCGGTATTTCTTTTCTGTAGTTCTTTCGTAAGTAATACCAATCAGTTCTTCTCGACTATGCTTGACAGAACGGGAACGCTGAAGCTCACTCCGCCAATAATGGTGTCAGAAATCTGACACGCTGGCAATTCAGTATTTCATAAGAAACGAATGAATGAAAAGAATAAATAATTTTATTAATAATCTTTTAATTTGCCAAATTTGAACATCAAATTTTATCTATTTAACGTAAAGCACAACAAAAGTTTCGAGCAGGTCAGAATTTTCACATATTGGTTAAGCCATCTTGTCGATTTGATAATTATCACGTGACCATTCCCACGAACCTTTGGAAAAGGATATCCGCGGGAAATCGCAGAAAATTCTGATTGCAGTCACGGTCGGGGACAGTTTATTTATTTATTTACATGACCACGTGCGTTTTCGCGAGAACACTTTCAGGTTATGTACCGCGTCGAAAATAAAGCAATTTTGTTTTCAAATTAAAGGTCCAATACTAACGAAAGCAAAAATTCAAATATACTTTAAACAAGAGGGCCAAGATGGCCCTATATCGCTCACCTTGGTACAAGTCCACTTGCCTGGTGGAAGATCACTAGATAATATTATATACCAAATAAGTTTTCCTATATACGCCTTTGTAAAACAAATGATCCCCCCCGGGCAAGGTCAATTTTGACCCCAGGGGCATAATTTGAACAAACTTTGAAGAGGTCTACTAGGCAATGCTACATGCCAAATATCTAAGCTCTAGGCCTTAATTGTGGTTTCAGAGAAAAAGATTTTTAAAGTTTTCCCTATATAAGCCTATGTAAAACTAAGTGACCCCCAGGGGTCATAATTTGAACAATATTGGTAGAGGTCCACTACCCAATGTTACATGCCAAATATCAAAGCTCTAGGCCTTGTGGTTTCAAGGAAGAACATTTTTAAAGTTTTTACTATATAAGCCAATGTAAAACTAAGTGACCCCTTGTGCGGGGTCAATTTTGATCCGATGGTCATAATTTGAACAATCTTGGTATAGGTCCACTAGCCAATGCTACCTGCCAAATATCTAAGTTCTAGGCCTTGTGGTTTCAGAGAAGATTTTTAAAGTTTTCCCTATACAAGCCTATGTTAAAGTGATCCCAGGTGCGGGGTCAATTTTGACCCTGGGGTCATAATTTGAACAATATTGGTAGAGGTCCACTAGCCAATGCTACATGCCAAATATCTAAGCTCTAGGCCTTGTGGTTTCAAGGAAGAAGATTTTTAAAGTTTTTACTATATATAAGCCTATGTAAAACTAAGTGATCCCCCGTGCGGGGTCAATTTTGATCCGAGGGTCAAAATTTGAACAATCTTGGTATAGGTCCACTAGCCAATGCTACATGCCAAATATCTAAGCTCTAGGCCTTGTGGTTTCAAAGAAGATTTTTAAAGTTTTTACTATATAAGCCTATGTAAAACTAAGTGATCCCCGGTGCGGGGTCAATTTTGATCCGAGGGTCATAATTTCAACCATCTTTGAAGAGGTTCACTAGCCAATGCTACATGCCAAATATCTAAGCTCTAGGCCTTTTGGTTTCAGAGAAAATGATTTTTAAAGTTTTTCCTACATAAGCCTATGTAAAACTAAGTGACCCCCTGTGCAGGGTCAATTTTGATCCGGGGCTCATAATTTGAACAATCTAGGTAGAGGTCCACTAGCCAATGCTACATGCTAAATATCTTAGCTCTAGGCCTTTTGGTTTCAGAGAAGAAGATTTTTAAAGTTGTTCCTATATATTCCTATGCAAAAACTAAGTGACCCCCGGTGCGGGGTCAATTTTGACCCGGGGGTCATAATTTCAACCATCTTTGAAGAGGTCCACTAGACAATGCTACATGCCAAATATCTAAGCTCTAGGCCTTGTGGTTTCAGAGAAGAAGATTTTTAAAGTTTTCCTATTTGTTGCCATAGCAACCAGAGTTCTGCATGGAATGGAATTCTTTGAACAACTTTGATAGAGCTTCATGCAAGGAACATCCCTGCAAAGTCTCATCAACATTGGCCCAGTGGTTTCAGGAGATGTCGTTTGAAGGAAATGGTGGACGGACGGACGTACGCCAGACGGAATGCGATCCTAATAGCTCACTCTGGCACTTTGTGCCAGGTGAGCTAAAAACTGACATATTTGGTTGGTGACCACTAAATCTGCCACGAAAAAGGGGGGTGGTGTCATTCAGCTCAAAATTACTTGCATAAGGTATTGGATCACAACATGTATTAATTTTGGTACAGTTCGACCCATATTATTCAACAACCTGTTATTCATATACCTGGTGTAATCCGAAGACAATATTCGGTCCCGAAATGTTTTATATATAAATGTATATAAAAATAAACGGGTTATTCGAAATGGATTTTACGAATACCTGGTGTTATTCGAAGTGTTTTTTCAGTCCGACTGACAATGTTTGTAAGGAATTTCACACCCATTATTCGAAATGCATTCCAATCAAACCAATAATTGCTGACACGCTCAACTTGTGAAAAATGGCATGCGTTTGGCACGTAATATGTGCTAAGGTGTGATAAATACATACTCCCTTTAACCTTGTTTGGTTAATACCAAAGGAACAACTTTTGTTTTTGTTTGAAAGTCTGTTAAAGATGTTCACCTTCAATTTCGAATAACAAACTCGTGACTACCAACCTACCATGCCTATTTAAAGCATGACTTTTAATTTAACTGTCAGAAGAAAAACGACTTCTACGTGTGCAAAAGTAATTTTGGTGCAATCTGGCGAAGGACCCGGTAATGGGGACATTCCCAGATCAGCTGATATCTTCCTTTCAAATCGTACTGAGCAATCTGGCAAAGGCCTCCGCCCCGTTGGGATACCTAGATCAGCAACGAGTGGAAAGGGTTTAACAAGAGGGCCAAGATGGCCCTATATCGCTCACCTTGGTACAAGTCCACTTGCCTGGTGGAAGATCACTAGATAATGTTATATACCAAATAAGTTTTCCTATATACGCCTTTGTAAAACAAATGACCCCCCCCCGGCAAGGTCAATTTTGACCCCAGGGGCATAATTTGAACAAACTTCAAAGAGGTCTACTAGGCAATGCTACATGCCAAATATCTAAGCTCTAGGCCTTGTGGTTTCAGAGAAAAAGATTTTTAAAGTTTTCCCTATATAAGCCTATGTAAAACTCTAGTAACCCCCGGTGCGGGGTCAATTTTGACCCAGGGGTCATAATTTGAACAATCTTGGTAGAGATCCACTAGCCAATGCTACATGCCAAATATCTAAGCTCTAGGCCTTGTGATTTCAAAGAAGAAGATTTTTAAAGTTTTTACTATATATTCCTATGCAAAACTAAGTGACCCCCGGTGCGGGGTCAATTTTGACCCGGGGGTCATAATTTGAACAATCTTGGTAGAGGTCTACTAGACAATGCTACATGCTAAATATCTTAGCTCTAGGCCTTGTGGTTTCAGAGAAGAAGATTTTTACAGTTTTTCCTATCTATTCCTATGCAAAACTAAGTGACCCCCGGTGCGGGGTCAATTTTGACACGGGGGTCATAATTTGAACAATCTTGGTAGAGGTCTACTAGACAATGCTACATGCCAAATATCTTAGCTCTAGGCCTTGTGGTTTCAGAGAAGAAGATTTTTAAAGTTTTTCCTATATATTCCTATGCAAAACTAAGTGACCCCTGGTACGGGGTCAATTTTGACCCAGGGGTCATAATTTGAACAATCTTGGTAGAGGTCCACTAGACAATGCTACATGCCAAATATCTTAGCTCTAGGCCTTGTGGTTTCAGAGAAGAAGATTTTTAAAGTTTTTCCTATATATTCCTATGCAAAAACTAAGTGCCCACCCGCGCGGGGTCAATTTTGACCAGGGGGTCATAATTTGAACAATCTTGGTAGAGGTCCACTAGACACTACTACATGCCAAATATCTAAGCTCTAGGCCTTGTGGTTTCAGAGAAGAAGATTTTTAAAGTTTTTCCTATTTGTTGCCATAGCAACAAGAGTTCTGCATGGAATGGAATTCTTTGAACAACTTTGATAGAGCTTCATGCAAGGAACATCCCTGCAAAGTCTCATCAACATTGGCCCAGTGGTTTCAGAGGAGATGTCGTTTGAAGGAAATGGTGGACGGACGGACGTACGCCGGACGGAATGCGATCCTAATAGCTCACTCTGGTACTTTGTGCCAGGTGAGCTAAAAAGGAAAAAATAAATTAAACGTTTGATATGATTTATTTCTGTTTTCCTTTTCCTTTCATCTAAATGATATACGCAATGTATATATTACGTTAAGCGTTCGTGATAGCTATATACATGTATATATTGATGATTTACATAACAATCAGCTGGCCATCTTCTGAACTTGGATTATTCGAACCCATGGATTATTCGAAGTAAAATCTTGGTCCCCGGCACTTCGAATAATCGAGACTCGACTTTATTTTTATGCGGCATTTCAGCAGTGACTGTCAGTGAAACTTTGGGTAGTCGCACTGACAGAAAACCTTGTAATATAAGTCTATGGAATTTAGGCTACTCATACCTAAAACAAGAGCTGTCAGTAGGACAGCGTGCTCGACTTTTTTAGTGCTTGCCAATAAAACAAAACTTTGACAGTTAAGGGCACACAAGACTTTAACTAGGAATTTCTAAGTACAAATCAAGAAAATTTTTCACAGAGTTATCTTCTTTTGCTTACAGATAGGTCTTACGATGGTACATAAGTACTCCAACTTTCAAAGTAATATCTCAAATGTTAAGTTAACAAGTGGACAAGAATGAAAATTTAACTGAGTTTCTAAGTCAAAAAGGGCCATAATTCAAATAAAATCCTTGACAGAATTACCTTCTCCTGCCCATGTTTGGGAATCATGATGGTAAACAAGTATTCCAACTTTCAAATTAATATCTCAAACAGTTCAGTCAAAAAGTGGACTGGTATGAAAAACTTAACCAAGATTCTAAATCGATAAAAGGCCTTAATTTTTAAAACAAATCCCTGACAGAGTTACCTTCTCTTGCATACAGATGGGGGTAATGATGTGAAATAGCATTAAAAGTTTCAAAGCAATATCTCAAAGGGTTAAGGCAATAAGTGGATTTTACCCATATTCAATGTATTTTCTAAGTAAAAAAGGGGCATAATTCTGTCAAAAACCTTGACAGAGTTATGTCCTCTTGTCTGTTGATGAAGGTCGTGATGGTAAACAAGTATGGTTAGTTTCAAAGCAATACCTCCAATGGTTTTGAAATAAAGTGAGGTGGTACGAAAAACTTAACCAAGCACAATACACTTTCTAAGTAAAAAAAGGGCCATAATTCTGTCAAAAACCTTGACAGAGTTATGTACTCTTGTCTGTAGATGGAGGTTATGATGGTAAACAAGTATGGTAAGTTTCAAAGCCATACCTCTAATACTTCTGAAATAAAGTGGGGTGGTACGAAAAACTTAACCAAGGTGTGACGCCAACGCCGACGCCGGGGCGAGTAGGATAGCTCCCCTTTTCATAGAAAAGTCGAGCTAAAAAACGAAAGCCTTCAACTTCCGTTGTTTAAAAAAATGGCAGCTGGCTAAACTTCTCGTTATATTATATAATCAACATCATTGAAAAAATACTGCATTATATTTAAAGCATATACATTTAAAAAAACACATTAGAATTGTTATTCTAACAATGGTCAGTTTTGCAAGCAATACATCTTCCTTGGTAAAAAAAAAGCTACTCATAATTCTACATCTAAATTGCAATTTGTACTTTTAAATACTTCTGACTTAAATAAAGAGGGATTCACTACAGTCATGCATGCATTTATTTCATATGAAATATCACTATATTGAATTGGACTATTAATACTTTTGATTTAAAAGCCATAATAACTAAGGATCACTTACTTTCAACCCTCCTTTATTGTATGAATTATATGTGATAATCACATCACTGGAGTCTTTGGTTGCAATAACAACTACTTCTTGATCATCGTCTACTTTATCAGCTGAAGTAGAGAATTACAAACATTGCCGATAGTTAGGTAATCTGTATGTTGGAATATTTTACGATTAGTTCTTTTTCATTATAACTTATATCTTGCAAGAAGACCAGTTTTGATATCAATCATATACCTGTAAAACTGCATAGACAGAGCCTTAGATGTACCTGATGGACAGATAGAGCCCATGTACCTGATGGACAGATAGAGTCCATGTACCTGATGGACAGATGGAGCCCATGTACCTGATGGACAGATACAGCCCATGTATCTCATGGACAGATAGAGCCCATGTATCTCATGGACAGATAGAGCCCATGTACCTGATGGACAGATGGAGCCCATGTACCTGATGGACATATACAGCCCATGTATCTCATGGACAGATAGAGCCCATGTATCTCATGGACAGATAGAGCCCATGTACCTGATGGACGGATGTAGCCCATGTACCTGATGGACAGATAGAGCCCATGTACCTGATCAAAAGATAAAGTCCATGAACCTGATGGACAGATGGAGCCCATGTACCTGATGGACAGATAGAGCCCATGTACCTGATGGACATATACAGCCCATGTATCTCATGGACAGATAGAGCCCATGTATCTCATGGACAGATAGAGCCGATGTACCTGATGGACGGATGTAGCCCATGTACCTGATGGACAGATTGAGCCCATGTACCTGATGGACAGGTAGAGCCCATGCACCTGATGGACAGATAGAGTCCATGTACCTGATGGACAGATAGAGCCCATGAACCTGATGGACAGATAGAGCCCATGTACCTGATGGACAGATAGCGCCCATGTACCTGATGGACAGATAGAGCCCATGTACCTGATTGACAGATATAGTCCATGTACCTGATTGACAGATAGAGCCCATGTACCTGATGGAAAGATAGAGCCCATGTACCTGATGGACAGATAGAGCCCATGTACCTGATGGACAGATAGAGCCCATGTACCTGATGGACAGATAGAGCCAATGTACCTGATGGACAGATAGAGCCAATGTACCTGATGGACAGATAGAGCCCATGTACCTGATGGACAGATAGAGCCCATGCACCTGATGGACAGATAGAGCCCATGTACCTGATGGACAGATAAAATGTATGTACCTGATGGACAGATACAATGTATGTACCTGATGGACAGATAGAGCCAATGTATCTCATGGACAGATAAAGCCCATGTATCTCATGGACAGACAGATCCCATGTACCTGATGGACAGATGGAGCCCATGTACCTGATGGACAGATAGAGCCCATGTACCTGATGGACAGATAGAGCCCATTTACCTGATGGACAGATAGAGCTCATGAACCTGATGGACAGATATAGCCAATGTACCTAATGGACAGATAGATCCCATGTACCTGATGGACAGACACAGTCTATGTACCTGATGGACAGATACACTGTATGTACCTGATGGACAGATAGAGCTCATGTACCTGATGGACAGATAGAGCTCATGTACCTGATGGACAGATAGAGCCCATGTACCTGATGGACAGATACCGTCTATGTAACTGATGGACAGATACAGTGTATGTACCTGATGGACAGATAGAGCTCATGTACCTGGTGGACAGATAGAGCCCATGTACCTGATGGACAGACACAGTCTATGTACCTGATGGACAGATAGAGCCCATGTACCTGATGGACAGACACAGTCTATGTAACTGATGGACAGATACAGTGTATGTACCTGATAAACAGATAGAGCCCATGTACCTGATGGACAGATAGAGTCCATGTACCTGATGGACAGATAGAGCCCATGTACCTGATGGACAGATACAGTCTATGTAACTGATGGACAGATAGAGCCCATGTACCTGATGGACAGATAGAGTCCATGTACCTAATGGACAGATAGAGCCCATGTACCTGACGGACAGATAGAGCCCATGTACCTGATGGACAGATAGAGTCCATGTACCTGATGGACAGATACAGTCCATGTACCTGATGGACAGATAGAGCCCATGTACCTGGACAGATAGAGCCCATGTACCTGATGGACAGAAAGAGTCCATGTACCTGATGGACAGAAAGAGCCCATGTACCTGATGGACAGATACAGTCTATGTACCTGATGGACAGATAGAGCCCATGTACCTGATGGACAAATAGAGCCCATGTACCTGATGGACAGATAGAGCCCATGTACCTGATGGACAGATAGAGCCCATGTACCTGATGGACAGATAGATCCCATGTACCTGATGGACAGATACAGTCTATGTACCTGATGGACAGATAGAGCATATGTACCTGATGGACAGATAAAGCCAATGTACCTGATGGACAGATAGAGCCCATGTACCTGATGGACAGATACAGTCTATGTACCTGATGGACAGATACAGTCTATGTACCTGATGGACAGATACAGTGTATGTACCTGATGGACAGATATAGTCCATGTACCTGATGGACAGATAGAGTCCATGTACCTGATGGACAGATACAGTCTATGTACCTGATGGACAGATACAGTCTATGTACCTGATGGACAGATACAGTCTATGTACCTGATGGACAGATACAGTGTATGTACCTGATTGACAGATAGAGCCCATGTACCTGATGGACAGATAGAGTCCATGTACCTGATGGACAGATAGAGCCCATGTACCTGATGGACAGATACAGTCTATGTACCTGATGGACAGATAGAGCCCAATCTATTTTAGTAACAGTGACCTTGACGTTGAGCCAAGTGACCTTGACCCCAAAAAAATAGTTTTTGCTTAAAACAATCTAAAAACTCAAAATAAATAAAAATCTATTTTTAGTAACACTGACCTTGACCTTGACCCTAGTGACCTTGACCCCCAAAAAAATTTTTGCTTAAAACAATCAAAATACTAAAAATAAATAAAAATCTATTTTTAGTAACACTGACCTTGACCTTGACCCTAGTGACCTTGACCCCAAAAAAAAAATTTTTTTGCTTAAAACAATCAAAAAACTAAATTTAAATAAAAATCTATTTTTAGTAACAGTGACCTTGACCCTAGTGACCTTGACCCCGAAAAAAATTTTTTTTTGCTTAAAACAATCAAAAAAAACAAAATTAAATAAAAATCTATTTTTAGTAACAGTGACCATAAGCCAAGTGACGTTGACCCCAAAAAAAATTTTTGGCTTAAAACAATCTAAAAACTAAAGATAAATAAAAATCTATTTTTAGTTACACTGACCTTGACCTTGACCTTAGTGACCTTGACCCTAAAAAATTTTTTGCTTAAAACAATCAAAAAACTAAAATTAAATAAACATATATTTTTAGTAACAGTGACCTTGACCTTGACCCTAGTGACCTTGACCATAGTGACCCAAAGCTTCCTCTCCACGCAAGCTACCTACACACCAAGTTTCATTACAATTGGTCACTCCTAACAAGTTATTGAGTGGAAACCATTTTTCTATCTTTAGTAACAGTGCCCTTGACCTTGAACCAAGTGACCCCTAATGCAATCCCAAGCTTCCTCTCTACACAAGCTAAATACACACTGAGTTTGATTGCAATTAGTCACTCCTAACTTGAGTTATTGAGCAGAAACTATTTTTCTATTTTTAGTTACAGTGACCTTGACCTTGACTTTAGTGACCCCAAATGCAATCCCAAGCGGCGTCTCCACGCAAGCTACCTACAGACCAAGTTTCATTGTAATTGGTCACTCCTAACTTGATTTATTGAGCGGAAACCATTTTTCTATTTTTAGTAACTGTGACCTTGACCTTGACCCTAGTGACCCCAAATACAATCCCAAGCGACATCTCCCCGCAAGCTACCTACACACCAAGTTTCATTGCAATTGGTCACTCCTAACTTAAGTTATCCAACGAAAACCAATGTTTGACGCCCGCCAACCCGTTTTTTAAAAAAACCTGCTTAAAAATGCGAGTGACTTTTGTCCAAGCTCGCAAAATATTGCGAGTGGAATTTCCCGATTGTTAAAACAGACGTAATTGAATTGTCTATTGATGCGCACGCATTTGCAGTTTGTATGACGTGAGGGTATCTCTGGAAATTCCGCACTGTGATTGGTTAATAATGCTCGACCTCCGCGCTCTGATATACAAGTTGAGAACCCCGGATTTTTTTCGTCTGCACTATTCGTAAACAAAAAATATGGACAAATTACTGTCAGCTGCCACAGCTGTTGACGTTTAGATATGTGATCCATTAAACCATTAGCCAGTATTATGTATTTATACGTACGTGCCTTGAGTTTATAAATAACTTTTGAAAATCAAAACATATCATTTTGCGAGTATGTTTTTCATTTTGCGAGTAAGCACAAATTCAACTCACAAAAAAATGCGAGTGCTTATTTTTGATAAATTCTACCCCTGATAGAGATATTGTTCTTGGCAATAACTCTGTAATTAGTCAAGATAGAGTTATGGTTCTTGTACACTGCACTTCCTCTCATTGTGCTAGACTATTGTATGAAGGTGTATTGAATTCCAACCATTAGTTTTCTAGTAATGCACTGGACAAGGAAAAGTAACAAAGGGCAATAACTCTGTAATGAGTCAAGAAAGAGTTATGGTTCCTGTGCACTGCACTTCCTCTCAATGTACTTGACCATTGTATGAAGTTGTATTGAATTCCAACCAGTAGTTTTAAAGTTGCGCTCCGAACAAGGAAAAGTAACAAAGGGCAATAACTCTGTAAATATTCAAGATAGAGTTATGGTTCTTGTACACTGCACTTCCTCTCACTGTGCTAGACAATTTTATGAAGTTGTATTGAATTCCAACCAGTAGTTTTCAAGAAATACTCAGGACAAGGAAAAGTATCAAAGGGCAATAACTCTGTAAATACTGAAGAGTTTTGGTTCCTGTGCACTGCACTTCCTCTCAATGTACACGACCATTGTATTAAGTTGTGTTGAATTCCAACCAATAGTTTTCAAGTACTGTTATGCTCCGGACAAGGAAAAGGGCAATAACTCTGTAATGAGTCAAGATGGAGTTATGGTTCTTGTGCACTGCACTTGTAGTTTTCAAGTTATGCTTATTCTGACAAATTTCCAGGATATTTTGGCTGAAAATGTTACCTCTAGAGTGTTAACAAGGTTTTTCCATATAGCTCTGTGACCTAGTTTTTCACCCAAGATGACCCATATTCAAACTTGAGCTAAAAAATCATCAAAACAACCTTTCCGACAAATTTCCAAGATATTTGGGCTGAAAATGTTACCTCTAGAGTGTTAACAAGGTTTTTCCATATTTGGGCTGTGTGACCTAGTTTTTGACCCCAGATGATCCATATTCAAATTTGAGCTAGAAATCATAGAAACAACCTTATTTTTTGCTGTCTGATCATGATCTGCACTGTTTGCTATGCATTATTTAGCTGTCTGATCATGATCTGCACTTTCGTTATTTAGCTGTCTGATCATGATCTGCTCTTTCATTATTTTGCTGTCTGATCATGATCTGCATTGTAAGCTATTCATTATTTTGCTGTCTGATCATGATCTGCACTGTAAGCTATTCATTATTTTTCTGTCTGATCATGATCTGCACTGTAAGCTATTCATTATTTTGCTGTCTGATCATGATCTGCATTGAAAGCTTTTCATTATTTTGCTGTCTGATCATGATCTGCACTGTAAGCTATTCATTATTTTGCTGTCTGATCATGATCTGCACTGTGAGCTATTCAATTTTTTAACAATTTTTATTGAATCGTTCCCTAAAATGGAGTCGCACCACACACAGAAAACCACAAAAAAACAATATTTGCCACTTAATCTAAACATTTAAAAAATGTGGTCATTGTATTGTGACAAATACAACTAGAGCTATCACTAAATGTGATTAATACCCCCAAAAGACTGCTTTATAAACTGAGGAAGTTCGTAGTAACAGAATACCTTGCAAACAAACTAAAAAGAGATATTGTTCTTGGCAATAACTCTGTAATTAGTCAAGATAAAGTCATGGTTCTTGTACACTGCACTTCCTCTCAATGTGCTTGACCATTGTATGAAGTCGTATTAAATTCCAACTAGTAGTTTTCGAATTATGCTCCGGACAAGTAAAAGTAACAAAGGGCAATAACTCTGTAATTTGTCAAGATAAAGTCATGGTTCTTGTACACTGCACTTTCTCTCAATGTACTTGACCATTGTATGAAGTCGTATTAAATTCCAACTAGTAGTTTTCGAATTATGCTCCGGACAAGGAAAAGTAACAAAGCGCAATAACTCTGTAATTAGTCAAGATGGAGTTATGGTTCTTGTGCACTGCACTTCCTCTCAATGTGTTTGACCATTGTATGAAGTAATATTGTATTCCAACTAGTAGTTTTCAAGTTATGCTCCGGACAAGGAAAATGCAACAGACCGCCCGACTGACCGACTGACCGACCGACCGACCAACCACCGCGTGACTCTTATATACCCCCCTAAACTTAGTTTTGGGGGTATAAAAAGAATAGATAAATTCCTGTGAAAAAACACATACATTGTAAAACTATATAGACAAATTTTCTGTGAACATTACAACATTCTTTAAGCCAAAAAGGACCAGTGTTCATTTTGCACCCTGTACGGGCGGCGAAAAGATGGGGGAAATTTAACTGATAGCTTTAAAGAGCAGTACAACACCAAAAGGATAACATGCTGGCACGTGAAGAAAAGGCAGAAGACAAACAAAGAGCACAAAAAAGATAATGTATACATGGCAACGTTTGATTTACAAGCTGTGTTAACAACTATGTGTTCACTACTTTCCAAGTTGTACTATTCAAGGAAGTTATGCTGTTATAACCTGAGAATCTATTCTTTACGTAGCAAACAAGTATTCTGCCATGTGTGGAAGAAACACAGTGTAAAAGAGGGTCCTGTGAAATATCCACATGTCTTTTAAAACAAACCATATCAGCATGCCAAACGGAAATGTTACCTCTAGAGTGTTAACAAGGTTTTTCCATATTTGGGCTGTGTGACCTAGTTTTTGACCCCAGGTGACCCATATTAAAACTTAAGCTAGAAATCAACCAAACAACTTTTCTGACAAATTGCCAGGATATTTGGACTGAAACAGTAGCCTCTAGAGCCTTAACAAGATTTTTCTATTTTTGGGTCATGTGACCTAGTTTTTCATCCGAGATGACCCATATTCGAACTCGTCCGAGTAATTACTGGGACAAACATCCTGACCAAGTTTCGTGACAATTGAGGAAAAAATGTGACCACTAGTGTTGACGAACTAAATGTGGACGGACGACGGACATTCATCAATCCTAATAGCTCACCCTGAGCCAGCTCAGGTGAGCTAATTAAAAAACAAAGCGGTAAATGCTATTTTATATTTACACTCGTCCTTTATATCATCTACACACTAATCAAAAGGATATATCAAGCCTTCCGTACTACATTAAAAATAAGTGCGATTGCATCATACTAGATCTCGCGAGAACAGGCATTTAAATGTAAACACAATGATGCATGTTTGAAAAATCGATGTTTGGTTGCAAGATATCGTAATTGGTTTGAAAATATGAATTAATTAATATATGACCTAAACATGTCCATATTTCACTACTCAACATATACAGTTCTATATTATTCAATAATATAGAACAGTGTATACTGGGGTTTGTCAGAAAATGAAAGTTTTACCATTATTTGTGTATGTATTTGATGATAGGGTGTTATTTAGGTATATTTTTGATATTTTGTTAAAATTACAGGGCAGTTCAGTACTCTGGTGCCAGTGCCTGGAACAGATCCCAAGGGGTCTGTGTTTAAAGCCGCACCTGACAAAAAACAAAATATAAAAATAGGGGCATTAAATTTTAGAGTTTTGGAAGCTAGAACTAAATGTTAAACCTGGCAATGTCAGATGAAAACATTCAACTCAATTTGATATTATCTGACACTGAACATTTTTTAAGTTCTCGCCTTAATCACGGTGGGGAATCACGTGATCAAAATAATCTCTAAACAAAAGTGAATATATGAAAAATGTTATAAAATAATGAAAGCTGTTCAGCTCATATTATAAAAAGTAGACTATCTTATGACAGCATTAACGTATTCTAGAACTACTCAAGTCTCAATAACAATCATCTTCTGATTGTGCTGAACACTTCAAAACTAATTAAATTAGTTCAGTGTACTGAAGTGTTTATTACAATCGGAAGGAGACTATGATTGAGACCTATGTAGTTCTAGGATACATTAACGTCGCCATAAGATAGGCTACATTTCATATTTAAAGCTAAACAACTTTCATTATTTTTTAACATTTTCATAGATTTACTTTTGTTTAGAGATTATTTTGATCACGTGATTCCCCACCGTGCTTAATTAAATTTTCACAGTGATACAAATTAATTTTCCTATTTTGAAGACAGACAAGATGTAAATTTTCAAATTTTATAGATGTTTTATGTGATCCTGTTCCTAAGATTCAACGTATGTACCGAGTTAATACAACATTTATAAAACATCTGAAAATCAAAAAAAAAATTTTTAAAAAAAGACCTACAGGTCTACCTACCCACTGAAAACACTCTGGGTCGCGTAAGGGCAAACAAACAATTTTTTAAGGATGGCCTTAGTCAATTAGCATTTATCACTCACGAATGTCACAGTAGGTGTGAAAAATACGAGCATTCATAAAGGATGACAAACTAACCATGTCAACTTTGAAATCTCGAGCTATGTGACACCACTGACTGAGTAACGTTTGATAATTTGTGAATGCGAAAAGTATTTGAATTAACTTAATTAACATTTATAAGTTCCAACTATTCTTTATTTAAATAAACGTTACGTTTATAACAAAACTGCGGCGCTTCAAGCCGCTTTTTCCAAGTAACAATTTTCTTCTACAATGTATTTACTTTAAGAATTACCTTTGCCGAATAAAATAATTTCTACAGCGACTTCTTTTACTCATAAAGCCGCAGGTGTTACGAGGTCAAAGCACGTACGCCGACGCTGAGTTTTGTTTCATCCAAGCGAAGCACGTGGCATTAAAAAGACCGAACAGGTAGTGACAAGTCTCAGGGGTAGAATTTATCAAAAATAAGCACTCACATTTTTATGCGAGTTGAATTTGTGCTTACTCGCAAAATGATAAACATACTCGCAAAATAAAACCATTTTTTTAACCATTCCATTTTCGACAGTTAGGTCAACATGGTCAAGGTCAATATTAAGTTCCTTCATCCATTTCTTTACAGTTTTTTCACTGGCCGAATATAACTTCTTCGTTTCGCAACTAGACTGACTACTACTGCTTGTTTTGGCTTGTTTGGCAGCTGGTGGCGGTTCGTCAGATTTGGGCAGAGATCGCTTCACAACAAATTTGTCCATATATTTTGTTTACGAATAGTGCAGACGAAAAAAATCCGGGGTTCTCAACTTGTATATCAGAGCGCGGAGGTCGAGCATTATTAACCAATCACAGTGCGGAATTTCCAGAGATTACCCTCACGTCATACAAACTGCAAATGCGTGCACATCAATAGACAATTCAATTACGTCTGTTTTAGCAATCGGGAAATTCCACTCGCAATATTTTGCGAGCTTGGACAAAAGTCACTCGCATTTCTTAATTTGTACTCGCATTTTGCGAGTATGCGAGCTTAATGTCGAACCCTGAGTCTGATTGTTTTGGAATTATAAAAACTAGTTTGGAATAGACAATGTATAATATGAGTAAGTTTTATTTTGGTTATGCACAATCAAGCTACACAAATGTACATCGGTCGGCAAATATTTTCGAATTTAATAAATGTACAAAAGCACGGATCTATATACACATGTGTATATAGGTCCGTGACAAAAGTAAACTAGAGCTATCACTAAATGTGATTAATACCCCAAAAAGACTGCGTTATAAACTGAGGAAGTTTGTAGTAACAGAATACCTTGCAAGCAAACTAAAAAGAGATATTGTTCTTGGCAATTACTCTGTATTTTGTCAAGATAGAGTTATGGTTCTTGTACACGAGACTTTCTCTCAATGTGCTTGACCATTGTATAAAGGTGTAGTGAATTCCAACCAGTAGTTTTCGAATTATGCTCCAGACAAGTAAAAGTAACAAAGGGCAATAACTCTGAAATGAGTCAAGATAGAGTTACTGTTCTTTTGCACTTCATATCATTGTGCTTGACCATTGTATGAGGTTGTATTGAATACCAACCAGTTTTCCAATAATGCTCCGGACAAGGAAAAGTAACAAAGGGCAATAACTCTGTAATTAATCAAGATGGAGTTATGGTTCCTGAGCACTGCACTTCCTCTAATTGTGCTTGACCATTGCATGAAGTTGCATTGAATTCCAACTGATTGTTTTTTAATTATGCTTTGGACAAGGAAAAGTAACAAAGGGCAATAACTCTGTAATGAGTAAAGATAGAGTTATGGTTTCTATGCACTGCACTTCCTCTCAATGTACTTGACCATTGTATGAGGTTGTATTCAATTCCAACCAGTAGTTTTCAAGTTGTGCTCCGGACAAGGAAAAGTAACAAAGGGCAATGACTCTGTAAATACTCAAGATAGAGTTATGGTTCTTGTGCACTGCACTCCCGATTAATGTGCTTGACCATTGTATGAAGTTGTATTGAATTCCAACCAGTAGTTTTCAAGTTATGCTCCGGACAAGGAAAAGTAACAAAGGGCAATAACTCTGACGCTCTTCACTATTTCTGTTGGGTCATTGACAAAATGAGTGCATCACAACCGCAGAAAACGCTGAATTTAGTGTATCCGGTGTAACGATACATATTTCCCAGGTCTTACATTTCTCATGTCACACCGGTCTGACGATAAAAACCGCGTAGGAAAATAGTTCTATACAGATCAGATACCTCGTTGATTTAGTTACAAATTATAAGAAAAACAACAATATAATATTATGCTATTCTGTAATGTTTTGATATTATTTAGATCTGTTACTTTATAATTTTTAAAACAGAGGACAGTAATATAGAACTACTTTTCGGTTGTATTTGACAAAAATTTGTGTTAAGAGTTCGACCGTAAGGGTCTGAAATACTCTGTTAACTTTGGATACGATTGAATAAATAATAATAATAAGTCTTTATATTAATTTAGTAGATGAGGAACATTTTTTTTTTCAAGAATGGAATTATTTAGTATTCTGTTTAAAAAATATTTGTGCAACAAGGTCCCTATGAATGGATTAGTGTATTGTAACCTGGTTATTGAAATGCTTATAATAATTATGCAAATGATGATATAATATGTCTTTGATATTTTACTACTACATCTGATATTCCATATATGTTAATTAGTTTTGGTCTAAAGATTGAAAGAACAACCTAGTCAATATCAGTAACTCTAAATTATTTACAGTATGGTGCTAATTAACATCAGTATCTTTACATAAGCATTTCAGTAAATCTAAGAATCATTAAGATTGGCATATTTATCTGTATGAGTGTGTGATATGATTGGTTGAAAGTATGAAGAAGGCGTGAATGAATGTGAGAAAGTTTTGGCGGGAAAAAGTGGAAGAAAAGAGAGGGAGAGAGGGAGTCATGGCAGTAAAAGTTTTAAAAGAGTAAGAGTTAAGGAGTAAGAGTTAAGGAGTAAGAGTTAAGGAGTGAGAATTAAGAACAGTGAGAGTTAAGTTACAGTTCAGTTGAGTTCAGTTAAGTTGAAGTTTAGGTTACAGACAGGAAAGTTTTAGTGAAGTAAAAAGGTTTAAGTTTAAAAGTCAACATTTAGAAGAAAGAAATATCAAGAACTATAATTAAGAATAATATTGGTGGACATAGAAATTGTTTAAAGAAATAGATTAAATATAAATCTAAAACAGAACTTGGACTTGAGTTATATTTATATAACATATGAGCTAATTCCCATGTAGAGAAATCACCCCGGTCATAGTATCGGCAACCGTTTCAAATCCCTGTAGTATATATTCGTCCCAGCTTCAGTGTATCCGGTTTATACGGTATTAATGATTACTGAAAACAACTTTTTACCGAAAACAACCAAAAACAAATCAAGGGTTTAACACAACACTGTTGTAACTTAGTTCTCTTTTTTCTTTCAGCAAACAAAAAAAACTATTGCTTTTTTTCATGGTACAATGAAACTGACTAAAAACTGGTCACTGTCACAATTTCTGAGAAAGATTGAAGCCAATGATTTTTTATTTTTGGGTAACTCGAGTCAAAAATGTAATATATATAATAATACGAGTTACAACAGTTTTCCACTTAAAACACTACATTTTTCTTGTAAAATCTTAATGCAACACTGTTGTAACTAAACTAAATCACCATACTCACGGTACCGATCCCACGTGACTTTTCCGGCTATGTGTGGGACTCAGAAATGACAACAAACGCCGATTCAGGTAACATTTTTCATGATATCTTCCTTAATCCTGCATAGATTTTAACCAAATAAAGACGAGAGCCCGGCCATATGAAAGATACAACCACTGCTTATCAGTTTTAGTACAAACAAATCGTACTTTGACACAAAGTGCAACCGCGCATTATCCGAGAAGAAAATTGACTTGCTATGTGTGGGACCCCGATGTATAAATTGTTTATAAATTTCCTGCAGTTGTCTTACACTACGCGGTTCAATGAGCGGAGAACATATTTTTACCTAATGTAACAGCTGAAAAAAGTTGAACAAGAAAATTCGCTTGTTTCACTCGATTTTTAAAAAGAATATAAAATGCTATGTGTGGGACCCGAAAAAAACATGTTATGTGTGGGACACAGATAATGAAACGCGTTTCTTTTCATGATGAGAGCAAAATCAATGTTATACATGCCTTTGGCCATTAAACAATACAAAAAATGGCATATTTATTTTATGTGTGTCGGTGGTTTATCGAAATATAATGGTGAATTATATCCCGAAAAACTCACTGTCCACTTAGCATGCTTAGTGAAAATAATCAAAATTTTCTACCCGGTTTAACGTCAAAATATATACCGAGAGTAAGGAACGCCGGCCACCATACGACGATGACGTCGTTAAAATGACATCATGTTTGTTATGATTTCTGATGACGTTTCCTGCGATTTTAGACATTTCATTGAAACAAACTCAACAAAAGTAGAGTTCCAGACATAAGATAAACAGAAAAATTGTTGGTATTGATGAAATATCACGATAAATTCACTCGTGAGCACCAACAGTAGTTATTTTCACTCACGGCTGCGCCACTCGTGAAAATATCACTTTTGGTGCCCACTCGGTGAAATTATAACGTGATATTACACCGAAACCAACAATTATCCTCTCTTTATTATATAACTGTTCTGTGACGTCTTCGTTTACGTTGGCGATCATTGTTTTTTTTCTTGATGGATTGTTTTTACACTCACAATCATCGACTCTTAATGTTACATTGCTAATAGCTTTCAGACATGAAAATATATCTTTAACGTATGCAGATGGCTCCTGAAATAATATTTCTATGTCATTAAGATATAAGCTAACAATTTAAAGATATCTTTGAGTGGAGAGTAACTTTTTGAAAACTGACCCCTCCAAAAGTTTCTAAAAGCATTTCTATACAACACTATTTCCTGTAGTCACTTAATATAGGCGATAACTCATCGAATACTAGAAAGTATTTGCCAATGTAATGATTATTTAATGGTTCTTTTTTATTTTGGCAGTCCCATTGAAGGTCAAGATCATATTTCTAAACATAAGTACATAATACTTGTAAGTAGAAATGATATTTCACAAACTCAATTATGTTTTAAGCCGCAAGTAAATATGCTTTTCACATTTATAAACGTTCGTTAGCAGCATGTAAAGTCCTCGTTCATGTCTATTAACATATACGTGCTTGCAATGCTTAACAATACTAAGCAAACTTTGTTGCAATTTTTTCAGATCCAGAATGAAAAGCAAGAGATCATGCCGACGCAAGCGCGTGTCAAAAAGAAATGTTAAATGCCACTTCCGTTTGCAGAGGGAGTTATGTCTTGTTAACAAGCCACGTGTAAATCATTCAAACCGCCAGTCTCAGATGGATGAAAACGTCATGTACCAAGATCGATCGCCATTTGTGACTTTTACGAGCCCCAGAAGATACAACAGAATTTACGTCTTTGATTAAAATGACTTAAATATGCTATGGGTCAATGTTGGCAACATTAAAAAGATAGGGATTTGATCAGGTTCAAGACTGTTATGCGGTGGCAAATTCCGACTGTGTGTCTTTCTGACAACTGTCATGACTGTCAACTTAAAAAAAGTTACACCCAAAGATATTTTTAAAATTTATCTTATATCTTAAACAGATATAAATATTATTGCAAGATCGAGCTATCTGTATACGTTAAAGTGATATTTTTCATGTTTGAAAGCTAGCAATATAATATTAAGTGTCGATATGTGTGAGTAGAGAAGCAATCCATCAAGAAATAAAACAATAATAGCCAACGTAAACGAAGACGTCACAGAACAGCTATATAATATATATGCCATTTTTGTATTGTTTATGGCCAAAGGCATATATAACGTTGATTTTGCAAAATATATAAACTTTGAAACTTTAATTATATTGGCGGCAGAACAAGAAAAAGTTATATAAGAATTCTAAACATGATGAGTGTTAAAATCCTTAGGGTCTGTTGTTTTTACCATGATAATGATAGACGTCCGAAATATATATGAGACAAAATGAGTACACTATTCACCGGAATATTAAGCCCCCAAAACAATCTGCTGCTTCATTAACAAGTTATGCAGTGAAATACGGCATTTTGTCTTGAGTGATGGGTCAATGCCAGTTGAAAGAAGTTAAATTCATTACTATGATGTAATATGATGAATCAGTTAAAGTACATTTATCTGGAACTCTCATGGCTAAACACAGTACAGGGATAACAAAGAGTAACAAATGAAAAACGTTTTAATTCACTTTTATAACTAATGTTTGCCTATACTGAATTCCTCTTCCTTTCGACTACAACACTGTACGATTTGTATTCGACTAACATTTAACTTAATATTTCATTGCAGTTATAAAATGTTGTGCTTCATCGGCGTTTTTAAGACCATCTTATCATGAAAAGAAACAGGGTTCATAATTTGTGTCCCACACATAGCATGTTTTCTCGGGTCCCACATATAGCATTTTATATTCTTTTTAAAAATCTAGCGAAACAAGTGAATTTTCTTGACCAACTTTTGTCAGCTGTTACATCAGGTAAAAATACGTTCTCCGCTCTTTAAACTGCGTGGTGTAACACAATTGCAGAAAATTTATAAACAATTTATACATCGGGGTCCCACACATAGCAAGTCAATTTTCTTCTCGGAAAATGCGCGGTTGCACTTTGTGTCAAAAGTACGATTTCTTATACTGAAACTGATAAGCAGTGGTTGTATCTTTCCTATGGCCGGGCTAATATATGTTTTCATATGTCTAAATGTGTAACCTTCGGTAAATAAAGCTATTATTATTATTATTATTATTATTATTATTATTATTAAACACGGCAATGTCTGGGCAGAGCAAAGAATACCCATCCATCGCAAAGTAAGCAAACACATATCTTGCAATCCCTGTCTCTTCTGCCCCTGTAGAGACACTGTTCTGTGTAGCAGGAATATATTTTAGGCCTGACAGATGTTCAACTGCAACTCAAGTTAAAATGAATTAAATATAGTGACTGATGGACAGGTGGGAATATTACAGTTATTGGAAACTGAAGGCTGCCATTAACATTGCCATGAAAATAATAAATCGCATGACTATTGTCTATAGTACATAATTCATTCAATGTGTATCAGCATCATACCTGCTGAGGTAAATTTAGCTGTTTAAATGTATAAGCATTAAATTTTATTACCACTACCAGTTTTGAAACTGCTTTTTACATGTAATATCAAATGTAATCAATTGTAATCTAATTACATCACCAAAGTAATTGTAATGTAATGATTACAAATGAAAACAGAAGTAACTGTAATGTAATGATTACATGTTTTTAGCAAAGTAATTGTAATATAATCATTACAATTTTTCAAGAAATCGCCCCAGGTCTGTTTGCCAGTCAGAAGAGAACTAAAACTCACAGCCCAAGAGTCTTCGCTCCAATTCTGGCTTCTCGCGTACCTCTCAAAACGTTCGATATAGGCATCCATATCATCAGACCTCTTGTCATACTTTGGCAACTTCTGCCGAAGTGACATACTCTGAATAGGACTCTCCTCAACCCTGTCAACTCGGGAGTTTTACAATTTCTTAACTTCTCTCTCTTTCAGCTGTAATTGGAACTGCATTTCCGCGACCCGCCTTTCATCTTCTCTTCGCCGCAGTGAGTCTCTCCTCTCTTTCAATAAACTCTGTTTCTTTCTTCTCTATGAAGATCGCCAAATCTTGACCGGCTAGACCAAGTGTTTCTCCTAAACTTAGCCACTCTTGATAATACATGTTTTCCAAAAGTCTAACGAAACCTCCTTGTAGAAATCCCGGACGAGCCCCCAATTGTCAAAGTTATCTAAGGGGGATTATCTACTGAGGTGACAATGTCTTAGTTAGACTTGGTAAAAGCTTGAGCAGCTGTGCTTGCTGGACTTGCTGCGCTGGTTGGACTTGCTGCATTTATTGGACTTGCTGCGCTCCTTGAACTTGCTGTGCTATTTGGACTTGCTGCGCTTCTTGGACTTGCTGCGCTCCTTGGACTTGCTGCGCAACTTGGACTTGCTGCGCAACTTGGACTTGCTGCACTTTTTGGACTTGCAGCCCTGCTAGACTTACTCAAATACCCGGACTTGCTTCACTTGCTAGACTTGCTTAGGAGAGTATCTCCTATCCTATTTACAAAGAGACGTACGTACTTGCTTCATTTAGCGAGAATCATTTTTTTTTTATCTCAGCTTGTAATAACAGACTAAAACCTCTTTTATTTATTCAATCAATATATATTCCGCGCGCGAGCTGGATTGAATGACGCTTATATGACGTCACAATACAAATAACGTCGTCAACATCAATTAACAAATCTGTGTTACTTTTTTCTGAAAAAATACATTAAAATTGATTTACTATGAAATAAAATAATGTTATTCTTGATACCCACACACCAAGTTTCATTACAATTGGTCACTCTTAACTCATGTTTTTAGGCGGTAACCATTTTTCTATTTTTAGTAGCAGTGACCTTGAGCCTAGTGACCCCAAATGCAACCCAAGCTTCCTCTCCCTGCAAACTTAGTAACCTACAAACCAAATTTCATTGCAATTGGTCACTCTTAAAATGGAGTTATTGAGCTGAAACCATTCTACAATTCCGGGTCACTGTGACCTTGATCTTTGACCTTCTAATCTCAAAACCGTTAGGGGTCCTTTACTGGTTATGACCAACCTCCACATCAAGTTTCAAGATGTTAGGCCCAAGCGTTATTGTTCGGAAACAGTTTTACAATTACGGGTCACCGTGACCTTGAAGTTTGACCTACTAACCTCAAAATCAAAAGGGATCATCTGCTAGTCATGACAAACCTCCACATCAAGTTTAAAGATGCTAGGTCTAAACATTTTCAAGTTATCATCCGGAAACCGTTATACTATTCCAGGTCACTGTGACCTTGACCTTTGACATACTGAAAACAATAGGAGTCTTCTGCTGGTCATGACCAACCGCCATATCAAGTTTCAGGATCCAAGCATTCTTGAGTAATCATCCGAAAACCAATTGGTAGACGGACCGACGGACAGACATACCGACCGCCTGACATCATCATTCTGCAAATCAATATACCCCTCTTTTTCTTCGAAGGGGATGGACCTACACTATGTGTTTGATTGCTGATTGGCTGAAACTAAGTGGATGCATACACGAAAAATTATTTTGAAATAATCGCTGCATGATAGATCACAAATGAAATATGAAGAGAAAAATCTGGATATAAATTATAATCAAAATATTTGGTATTTGAAAATATGGACATATTTGGTCGGCGACCACTAAAACTGCCAAAAAATTGGGGGTGGTGTCATTGAGCTCCAAATTACTGGCATAAAGTATTGGATCACATGTATAAATTTTGTTATTTTTATGTGGGACTAGGATGATTCTACAAAATAAAGTTCATTTCAGCAGTCGGTGAGATTTTGGGTAGTCGCACCGGAAGAAACCCTTATACTGTTTATACTGTTTATACTGTTTGAGGCCCTATTGTGTTGAAATAACACAATAAACCAATGGTTTCTCTGGCCTATTTTGATGGTGTTTTCCCTATTTCATAATAATTGTTGATAATCCATGAATTATTTCACACTTCCTCATGTACTGTCATTGCTCACATGTACATTGAACTATTAAAATTCTATCTGGCACTACACTGTACACATGTGAATTCTGAATAAACACTTCAGTCCTATTCACCACCTACTTAAAAACTGAGTAAAAACTAAGAATTGTGTATGCTATTATTATCAGTTGTAACAGTTTGGTAGAAACTTGTTAGAGGCCCCCCAATTTTTGTTAAGTCTTGCTTTAAAAGCATTTAGGGTGGGTGCTTTGACTACATGTTCAGGGAGCTTATTCCAAGGATCCACCACTCTGTGACTGAAGGTGCCTTTCTTCAGTGTTGTTTTAGTCCTACATTTGAAAATCTTTAGTGAATTGCCTCTAGTTCTAGATTTTGAGAATTTAAATAGTTTATTTTTGTCTATCTTGTCAATATTATTGATAATTTTATATACCTGTACCATATCTGCTCTTTCCCTACGATACTCAAGAGAAGGTAACCCCAGGAATTTTAACCTATCATGATAAGGGAGACTTCTCAAATTCCCCACAATTCTAGTTGCTCTACGTTGCACATTTTCAATAGCCCTTATGTCTTTTTTTTAGCTTAGGTGACCAGATTACTGAACCATACTCTAGATGGGGTCTTACTAGGGCTTTATACAGTTGAAGGAACATGTCCTTGTCCATGTATGTAAATGTTTTACAGATTAAACCTAGGTTCCTATTAGCTATCCTGATTTTTGATTGGGTATGTTCACTAAATTTTAAGTTGCTATCAAATAGGATTCCTAGATCTTTTTCGGAAGTGACCTGCTGTATTTCATGAATACTACCAGAATGGTCAGTCATATAGTAACTGTCAGGCTCTGTCTTTTGACCTATATGCATATGTTTACACTTTTTTGTGTTGAATGTCATTTTCCAACATTTTGACCAATCGCTGGCTTTGTTAACATTATCTTGTAACCTGTTCTCACTACTACAGTCCACTATGTTGGTGTAAATTTTAGTGTCGTCAGCGAATAATTTTGTTTTACTATCCAAGCATTCAGGTAGATCATTGATAAAAATCAGAAATAAGACAGGGCCTAGTACACTACCTTGGGGTACACCGCTTGTGACTTGCTTCCACTCACTTTGGTGGCCATTTACTACTACTCTTTGCAGTCGGTTACTCAAAAAACTTTTTAACCAGTTGTAAATATCCCCTCGGATACCATAACCCCAAATTTTTTTCAATAACCTGGCATGTGGTACCTTGTCAAATGCAGCGCGAAAGTCTAAATATATAACATCTACATCCTGACCATTGTCAATTGCCTCAGACCATTCTTCTATGATTTCTAATAACTGTGTGATGCAGGAGTAGCCCCGCCGGAAACCATGTTGGTGGGGTGATATCAAGTTTTGTTCCTCAAGGTGTTGTACTATTTCATTCCTGATTATTTTTTCAAGCACTCTACAACATATTGAAGTGATGCTAATGGGTCTATAATTTTCTACCCTTTTGCAGCTACCTGACTTGTGAATTGCACTGACATTTGCTTCTTTCCATTCTTTTGGTAATTGACCTTCCTGAATTGATTTGTTATATACCATTTCTAAAAGAGGTATCAGTTGCTCAGTACATTCCTTCAGTATTTTAGGGTGTATGTTATCTGGCCCCTGAGCTTTGTTTGGATTTATTGTATTTAATATTTTGCCAATAGTTCCCTTTTCAATTATTATTGTACTTAATGTATTTTTCAAATAGTTTCTTCTAAAATCTGGTATATTATCAATATTTTCTTGTGTGAAAACGGTGGTGAAGTGATCATTCAGTAATTCTGCTTTTTTCCGGTCATCGGTTTCCAGGTGTCCTTCGGGATTTTCTAAGTTACCTACCCCTGTTGTTGTTTTTGTGTTATCTCTGATATATTTCCAGAACTTCTTTGGATTGCCCTTGATATTTTTTGCTATTGATTTTTCATGCTCTTTTTTTGTTCTTCTCATTTCATAAGTTACTTTGTTCCTGCTCTCTTTATATGAGTTATAATTCTGCGGACTTTTGTTAAGCAGGTATTTAAACCAATTCTTTTTCTTTTGCTTGATACTACTGAGAGCTATTTGATCAACATATTTGTTCCTCAGCCCCCTGTAACCTGTTACGTATTCTGGTATATTCTTTTCTATTGATTCTATAATGGTTCCGGCAAGGCTACACCAGGCATCTTGAACAGATAATTTTTCTAAATCCGCTTTTTTTTACCTCAACGATGTCGTTTTTTTATTGCAGAAAAATTGGCTTTGTTAAAATTCCTCCTTTTTGTTCTATTCATAGGCAAATCGACATAGCATCTAAATTTAAATTTTAAGGTGACATGGTCACTTTTTCCAAACCCTGGGCAATATTGAAGTTGCGATATCATATTGTCTTCATTTGTCAGAATTAGATCAAGAACTGACGGTGTATTACCGTCCCTATATCTGGTCGGGTTTTTGGTGTGTTGGCAAAGAAAGGTATCTCGTACACATTCTAAAAACAAAGTGGCTTGGTGATTTGCCCCTACAGTTGTAGTCTCAGTTTGCCAATTTATTTCTTTATAGTTAAAATCTCCAGTAATCAGTATGTGTGAAAACCCTTTTAGAACAGCTTCATTTAAGATTACCCGTAAGTTATTTGAATTTTTTTATCACTGTTTGGACTCCTGTAAATGCAACCTATGAGTAATTTATCTACATTCTGAAGAATTACTGAACACCAGACTGATTCTCTATAATGAGTTGTTAGGTTAATTTCGGATGCTTTATATTCTTTCTTTACCAACACCACAACACCCCTTCCATCCATTCCTGACAGAAAAATATCATAACCTTCAATTTGAAGGTTGTTTATATTCTTGTTAAATTGTGAATTTTTTGGTAGTATTTCTGTCAATGCAATAATATCTGGCTTATTATCACTTATACTAACCAGTAGTTCTGTTCTTTTTTCTTTTGTCAAGGTGTCCACATTGGAATACATTACTAAAAGTTCATTTATATTATTTACAGATTTACTGGTAAAATCAACGTTTGTACATTTAAAATTATCTCCCTTCTGCTTAGGAGTAAAACCCGTATCAATACCGTGCCACATTGGGTGATACGTTCGTATTAACCCTCATACGCGATATTCCTTGTTGGGAGCTATCTATACCTCCTATTACGGTTTCATCCCCAAAATTTGAAATATCTAGTAGACCAAAACCCTGATCCATATTCTCATCACCTTTGTATTCCTTGGGAGCCTTGCCCCCTTCACCTTTACTTTCCTTAAAAGGATCATGGTGTTGGCTATCTGGTATAGATTCTGAGAGTGTTGTGTCCATTTGGACTACTTTATGGTTACCAGGACTATGATCTATTGTTCTTTGGCTAGGAGACACATTCCTCTTTTTAAGAGCTTGTTTCTGTTTAATTTTACCCCTGTGCTCAAACCGTTGTTCTGGTGTTAGGTCTTTAGATATTATTACCCTTTTATGTCTGGGGTGTGCTTTTTCCTTAATATACTTTGCATTGTCTAAGATTGATTTACGTTGTTTTCTGTCTTTGAGTACAATTTTGAGTACCCGAATTTTCCCTTGTGACCTTTTCCCTAACCTGTATGATGTTTCAATTTCCAGGTTAGTTACACCAATGCAGTTAGCAATTTCTGAAATCTCACTTTCATCAAAGGTTTTGTTCTCAAGACCACTAGATTTGGTACCTTCTGGCATGTTAAACATTACTAAGTTTAGTTCTCTTCTTCTCCTGTCATCTAGTTCTTTAATTTTAACTTCAACTACCTGTGATATTTCTTTTTTCATGTCTCCTTTTAACTCTTCTTTTGCTTCTATCATTTGCTGTTTGACCATTGATTCTGTGTTAACCTCAAGGTTACACATTTTTTCTTCCAAGATATTTAGCCTTTGCTCCTGTTTTTCACTTAAATGTGATATTGCGTTACCTATTTCCTCCAAGGTAGGCACTGTCTTCCCACAACATTTGCAAAACCATTTATATGCTGGAAGTAACCCCCCCGATATACATGAATAGGCTTGTTTTGTAAGACCAGTGCATCTTATACAGAATGACATTTTGCACCCATTGCATTCTAGATAATCTTTGCCCAAGTCATTATCACATCTTGCACATATAGTTTTTGATAGTTCAGGGCTTTGGGCCATTCTTGGTCTTTTATTCAGTTCTCCCGAGCCTCCTGATCTTACAAAGACTGATTTTGCCGGCGTACTTGTTAGATTACATGCCATTTTTCCCCCTATTTAGTATAACAGGAGAGATTACACTTTGCAGTTATCTTTATCTCCCAATGTGACACGATACTATACTTGGCCCAATGTTCCTTGTCCTTCGCTACACCAGTACACTTAATTGGCACTGTTTACTGTTCCATGTATCCCTTTTTTAGGGCATAACACGCTCATGTATATATATTGTTCTGGATCAATTTCCTACTTATTATTATTTTGTTTATATTTTTTTATATAATAGAGGGGTGTTCAATATTTTTCACTGAGGTAGAGCAGTCCCCACTCTCAGCTATGTAGTTTGACCACAACAATCTATCCGTACCTCAGAGGGAAGTAAATGTGAACACTGGTGTTACAGATTAGTTGATAGAGCAGTCCCTACTCAACAGAGTGTACGCTCAGTTTTACACATTAACTTCTTGTTCTCCTTATGGAATTTTATGGACAGTGTTCATTATTTTAATGAACCATTTTCTCGCCACTATGTCAATCGGATGTACCCCATCTTTTAATAGTGCTGCATGGTAGCTATATCTTGTCAGGTGACTTTTTACCACAGTATTCTTTTTTTTTCTTGACTTAACTAGGTCTAGGCTAAATTTGGGGGATGTGTAACCAAGTTTGAGATTTATTTCCCGTATTTTCTGGTTGACCTCATCCACAAGGCTGTGGGTTACCGTGTCGTCAAGGGCTTCACAGTGAGGATAATGGTGATTTTGGTTCCAGATTTTAGTAAAAATGGGAGGGATTTCTAGTATCCCTATGTTTACATTTGAGTGGATGGAGTTCAAACCTTCCAATTTACCAAATACTGTTGACAAGTGACTAATAATTTCACCTGGTTGATTGAATCTGGGAAAAATATGACGTTCCTTATTATGTTTAGTCTATGGAAATGTATTTAGGCGTCTCATACCTGATAAAAATTTAAAATATCGTCAACAAGCGGCCATTTTGTTGAAAACGAAAGTAGAAAAAACAAAATTAGCGTGTTTGACTTCAAATACGGGGAGGCATTTATTATTTTGATTCTAACACAATAATGTGTTGAACTACAAACATTTCATTGTCACTTAGGCCCT
Organism: Saxidomus purpurata; assembly: GCA_022818135.1. Taxonomy (NCBI): domain Eukaryota; kingdom Metazoa; phylum Mollusca; class Bivalvia; order Venerida; family Veneridae; genus Saxidomus; species Saxidomus purpurata. The sequence continues at coordinate 343,361 of JAFMSR010000032.1, forward strand.
ACAGCTTTGAAGAACTTACATTTGAAGTCAAACACGCCAATTTTGTTTGTCTACTTTCGTTTTCAACAAAATGGCCGTTTGTGGTTTTACCAGTGTCTAGAAACTTAATTGTAAATCGTTGTTTTCGGTAATTAGTATACCCGGTTTATATGCTTGACAGAACCTGACGGAAGCCAGAACTAAGGGTAACGTACATATGCAACTTCAAAATTAGGCTTTAATGTCAACTTACTTTGAACAGCGTCAATCCTATCCGAGCTGATGTCATTGAATTTTGCGGGAAATTATTATTTTCGGTTTTTCATGGACATAATCATGTGATCAAAACTCACGAATACTGCACGTTGATTGGACGAGAAAGGAATAACAACTATACATGACTAAAAACACTGTCTGTACGGTCCCTTACCGTACATAACCAGTAACGAACCTGGTGAACACCGTGACTGAATAGAACAAATTAAAAAACATATGAAGAACAATATATTAGTCTGAAATTTGGCTCTGCTACATAACCAGCACATTTGCAATGTTAGATACAAATAAAAAGATACGAAATAAAGATCAGTTTCATTTTTACACAAGCTTGATCTCCCACTTTGATACAAGTAATTAAAATACAAATAATAAAGCGACGGAATAAAGATCAGTTACATTTCTGAACAGACTCTGACCAGCTGTATACATAGTCTGCGAACTGCAATGAATAAGGCATGTCAGTCGTAACTGCTGTAGTAAATTCCACGAAGCTGTATCATGACCTAATGATTTACTAAGTGATAAAGATCGTAATAGCTCTATTCAAAACGTTTGGCCGCGTGTGTGTATGATAGTATAGTGCTAGGGGTGATAGGAATAACTATAACATTTATGAAAAGTGGATGGAAATTCAGGATATAATTGGTTCAGCAAATTGTTGGCCTGTACGAATCCGACGTTATTTCTGGACAAAAACTTAAGACATTTTAAAAGAATAATTGTGGCTTCTTTTGTGCACGTAAATGGTTTAAACCCAGAACTATTTCTTGAATGGGCAAGACTTTTATGTCTCGGTAGAGACGAATCAGCATATCGGCAATTCAATGCACTATTTCAACTTTTTGAAAGGAGAAATTATAGTTTGTATGAATACAATGTTACAACAAACAGATATGAGTACATAGACGGTCGAGTTAGAACATATGTTCACCGAAGAATTCGCCAGTAGTCAGGTGCGTAGTAATATTTTGTAAACTGTTGACCTAGATCGTTGCGTAAATATGCTCCTGTTATTTGAACGCATCCTAAAAAAAGCAATTTTCCGACAGTTATAACCCCCAAAAGTTGCCAAGCCCCATTTTCTGAATAATTTATCCCCCAAATAAACCCTTTTCCCGGGGAAATCTTCCCTTTACAAGGCATTTTTAGAAACTAATCTCTCCCTACATATATACTCCTGTTATTTGGAACGTTTCGAAAGTAACATACAACCAGCAGATTTTTTGCAATATTAGATATAAATAAAAAGATACGGAATAAAGATTAGTTTCATTTCTGCACAAGCTAGATCTCCCACATTGATACAAACATAATTAAACAACTTTTACCCTGATCGTTGCGTAAATATACTCCTGTTATTTGGAACGCATCATAAAAAAGGCAATTTTCAGACACATATAACCCCCCAAAAATTGCCAAGCCCCATTTTCTAAAGAATTTATCCCCCAAAGAAAACCCTTTTCCCGGGGAAATCTTCCCCTTACAAGGAATTTTTAGAAACTAATCTCTCCCTATATATATACTCCTGTTATTTGGAACGCTCCGTAAAAGTAGTTCGTGGTGTTAAATGTAGAAAAGTAGTCCCTTGTTTATAATTTTGGTTGCAACCATAGTACGGGAAGAGCTTTATATTTATTTGGAACCCGTTCCAAATAACAGGATTATGCCCATAATTCTATATTGCTTTCCATTTGTGTAACGGCTTGATGGCATATTTGCTATATTTTACTATAAGGAACATAATTCCAACATTCCTTCTGCGTCGAAATATCCTAAGTACGAATGCACATGTTTTCACCTGGAACCTAATTTTCTGATGTACTGAACGTTGCCAACATTAAAGTTTGATTGGGATCAATGAAAATAAGGATATTTGCTGTAATTATGTTTATAAGAATAATAAATAACTCTTGATTTACCTGCATTTGTAATAAGTTCAAGAGATCTTGTATAGGTTACACCGTACTTAATTTTACCCGTCATCATACTATGTAAAGGGGTTACTCGCCACACTGCCAAGGACTTTAACTTAGGTTGTCAACCTGTGCTATAGTGGATGTGTGGTTGAAAAGGAATTCAAACAGCCTCAATGTTGGGCTAGCTCTTTACTTCATCAACATGGTTAGAATCCATGGAAAGATGGTACAGATTATGATGATTGTAAATATATGCGTGTATACTGTTACAGATATTATATGATTTGTGCTGCTGTTGATGCTGATGGTGATGATGATTTTGTTCAGAGCTAAAAAGATCTATTCCAGAATGATAAAATACTTTGTAAATAAATCTAAAAAGGGTTCTTGTGGTTTCAGTAAATATCATAGTATAACTGCTTGTTCAAACTTGTAGATTTTAGTAAACATACTGCATATGACCTACCTACACCAAGGATACATGGAGATGTCTGTATGGGAATAAGTTGTTAAGAATGCAACTTTGACGTGAAACTATCTGCATGTACACAGTAGGTCTAGTACAGGAACTTGCTATAAATTATGGTTATGAACTGGTTAATTGTTCCCTGTGCTTGCATGCTTTTTGAACTAATATCAAATTTAGTTCACATTTACTAAGTATACTATTTGTGACATTATCTTTATAGAATTTTCTTTTGTTTTAGGCAGCCAACCATGCAGACTATATGCTGAATACAATTACCTACAATGGATCCATTATCCTCTATCAGTCTCAACAATTTGAGCCAATATGGGACACCAAGGAAATGCTATGTGTCTGCTGTATGTGCTGAAAAGCCAGATACTGTTAACAGAGCTTATACCTGTGTGTCGTTTTTGACAAAAAATGTTTCTCAGTACTTGCTAGGTAGTCACATATTCTGTTATACATACATTGTATCTTTTATAAAATGGCAGGAAAATGTATTTAGTTTTATACCTTTTTCTTTTACAGAGATTCAGATATTCTACTTATTAGATGAAAGTCAGTGCACTTGGAAGGCAGCAGAATGTACAATAAAGGTTCACAATACAGCTGAAGATGCAAGATACACAAAATGTACTTCAGGTATTTATTTCCTATGGTCTGAAAGGGTTTCAAATACTCCCAACAGTGCTTTTGTAGCAAAACTCTATAACAATTGAATGCCATGGTATGATATCTTGAGATTTAGAGTTTTAAAATTAAGATAAAACATATATATTGGCGGACACAATACCCTTTTTATGCCATAATATCACGTTTTTGCAATATACATCTACTCCTTTGTAGACTGAATGCATTTATTCTCATACAAAAACTACATAATTGCCTTTTATGGATGAATACATGCATACATAAGGATTGAAAATACATGTACTTACATGTAAAAAAATTCCTAAAACAGCATTTAATAGCAGATCTTTATTTGATACTTTTGTGTCACTATTACTGTTGAACACATGTGTATGGTCTCAGAATACAAATTGATAATGTCAGTATCTGATACTTGCAGAGAGATACATTTTCAAATCTTCAGAATTATTGTATTATATTTTAGATACATATTGACAATTCAGCTGGACAAAATTAATGATCTGTTTGCTTGGTATGCAGTATGGCTAAATTTAATAGGTAAGATTGCATGTATTTCTAAACAAGAAAAACAGACTAAGTATGTTCAATTCATGTGACCTCATGTTATAATTAACAAATATACAGACACCTAATGCTAGTAATTTGTACCCAAAACACTTGCATTAAGCAAGTATCGTTTGTTTGGGCTGTTTAAATTGGTATTCTGGGATTATATGATGAAAATGGAAAGAGAACTGAATAGCAAAGTGTAGACTGATTAAACTCCATGGGTAGTCAGATTAATTACTTTAAGTTCTGACTTGCTCACATAGCTACCTGTTCTTTAAATGTTATGAACCTGCATTGTTTATTTTTAGTGAGGGCATAGTTTTTGTCAAACAGACTCAACAACCTTATTTTGAAAGTAAAGCAGTTAGCTTCCTTACAGAAACCTAAGAAACATCTTCATGTGTTAAAACACTCTGTGGCTATTTCTTAATAACTTCACTTTACATTTTTCATATGTAGCTCTTCTGTAAGAGAATCAACTAATCCATTCAACGTTGAAGTCAAACTAAAGATGGGTGTTGTAAATGTGTAGTGCAATTATACAAAACAAAATTTGAATATTGTTAAACTTTGTTTCTAATATCAATCAAAAGCATTATTTTATTTGATCAAAATGCAAATAAATATAATCTTAGTTGCATGTAACTGGGGAATGTTTTAAATTTCAGGTGTACATGAAAGTATTAAGTGGAGTATGTTGGTGGCAGAGCACACAAAAATTGGCCCAGATTTACTCTTGGTGTTTATAGTGAAATGGAGGGGTTGCTGAAACTATGGGACAAATTATAGACACTGTGTGACAATCATCTCTAGGTGGTCACAATATATACCATAGAGGATTGTGAAAGTGTTTTTTTAAAGTTGGAAGTCATTTTTGAAAACCATTTTAAACTTGTCAAACAGTTAGTAAAAGTAGTACCATTTTTTGTCAGTTAAACTGAGCCAGGTCTTAACATCTGAAAGGATTATATTAATTCTGAAGAGTTCAAACTTTAATTGTATTAAAGCAAATACCTAAAGAAGATGTAATGCCTGAAATTGTTTGTGGTGTCTTAGTGCAATAAGTCAGTGGTATCTGTTTGAGCAGATTTTGTCAGTTGTTTTTTTTAGTCTAACATGGCCAAAATACTGTCTATCCAAAACCAAGTGTTCCATTACAGTTTGAAGTGAAGGCTTTTTGTTACTTTACTTGCATTGTTCTTTTTCTATAAGAATAAGTGTTTTCCCCTTTTAAACGGACATTTTCTATACTAATTCCTTTAAAAGACATTGTTTTTCTTATGAATGACATTAATTTAATTTATATTTTTCAAAATAATTTACTTGGCAATCTAGGCTAGAGAAACTAAGAAAACAAGAAGAAACCATACAAAAATTCTGTAGTTGCTAGGTAACAAACTTGAAAATGGAATTTTATTTTTAAAGATTTATGCTGGAATCATTCATGTATTATGTTACAGCTGGTGTTCCAATATTATATGTTTATTGAGATAAGTAAAATAATTTTGACTTATTTGACTTGCTGTCCAGTGACCACATGACTTAGAGCTGGTTGCCAACTTGCCAGGAACTTTGCACATGGACTACTCTGTCTGATAAATATAAATCTTTTAATATAACTAAAATGTAACTAAATTTTTCATGACTGAATAGTTACATATCTAGCTGTCTATTCAGTTTATTGTTCTTATTGATACAAGTATTTCAGTCAGATTCCAAGCATTAAAACCTCTAAAACACTCGAAATTTGTGAAATATTCTATGGTTGCTAGGCAACATAAATGTATGTGTAACTTCTGTGTTGATTGCCTTATGCAGTAATTATCATTTAATTTTATGAAGTCATGTTTGCAAAGAAAAGCACTTGATTAGAGCTTGTTGAATAATAGAAATCAAGCTCCTTAAATGTGCTGTGAATTCTATAAGAAATGCCGTCTGTTGGTAAAATATATTTCTAAGTATTCTTTCTATGAAAAGCATTGTAGCTTCAGAATACCTGCACATTTTGCATTGAAAATTCCCAGACTAAAACGTTTTCATAGACATTGTTTTCAATTTATTTGCAAACAAATTCTGTCTTGTGATAATTCTTTTCAATTCTATTAAATATAATATTCGGTGGTTAGAAACATAAATTAACTATTCCACAGTTGCTAGGCAATAGAACTTTGTATACTTGTTTCTTTTGTAAGAAGTTACCTTTTAAATAATTTATGACAAACAATAAAGAAGATGTGCTCTATTATACGTTTCTGTGTTCTATTTGCTATACACAATAGGGTACTCTTACCTACAAGAATGGAAGACAAAGGATTTTCAGGTTTTACTTCAGAGACAACATAGATTGCAAATATACAAAAACATAAAAGTCTATATTTTTGGCCAGAAGCCCATTTTTTGCATTCCATGACACATTTATTGTTGTTTTCTTTTGCAGTGATTGAGCATGCACTATGTATATACATTGTATATTGAACCTTTTTGTCTGAATGTTTCATTGTTTGTAAAGTTTTATGTCATGTAAAAGAGGCTCGCAGGGAAGATTGGGCTAGACTCAACTGCGTTGCCTCTATAAATAAAGTCTTTATCATTATTATTATTATTATTATTATTATAATTATTAAACCGTTAATATTCCATGCTAAGACCCTTAAGTATGTCTCTTCCTGACATACCTAATGTCCTGTTGTTGCTCCCGGATAAATCTCTACCCCATCAATAAACAGTTTTGCACCTATAAACTTAACAGTTTTTCCATTTTCTTTTGCCGTTTTCATTGCTGGATTGAGTGGCTTCCTAGCGTCCCTTATCTCACTGGGTAACTGTGCACCGATTCCTAGCTTTGCGTCTTTCAGTTGTTGGGCAAAATCGAATGATTCTTATCTGATGTTTACCTTTTCTTTGGGATAATGGAACTTTGCGACAATTGGACGTGGTTTCTTCGAGCCGTATTTTATGCCAACCCTGTGTGCGCGGTCGAAAAGTATCGACTCTACCTCCACCTCCTCCATTTCCAAATTATTTGTCATTACGTTTTTAACTAACTGTGTACAGTCCTCACCATCCCCTCTTTCTTCTATACCATAAACATCAAATTTTCGCGCATTGATTTTGTTTCAAGTTCCAGAACTCTTGTGTCAATCTCTGCATTTTGAAGATTCATATTATTCGATTCAAATTCTAAGTTATCAAAAGCCTTTTTCATCAATCTAATATCGTCTCTTGCCGTTTCAGATCCTTTTTGTTGTTTCGTTTTCATTTGCCACGAATTCACAAGACTTTTCTCTCTCTGTAACACGAGCCTCCAAAATTTTGAATTTTAAATCCAAATCGAACACCTTTGAACGAATCAAATTAACATTTTTTTTTCTTCAATTTTATCTACATGTAGTTTCTGTTTAATTTGCTTCATTTCATCTAAAAGTTCAGTGGCCTACGGAGGGGGTGTTGGTGGCATATTGAAGGTTGCATGTCAAAGGGTGGTTGTGGAAATGCCATATTTAGATAAACATTTGAGAGTTCTGCACTTACGTTTTGCTGGTATTGCTCACTATAATGTTTGTGTTTCTTTTTTAAATGACCTTGTTTATGTACATTACAAGGACTGTCCACTCCATGTTCACAGCCAAACTCGTGAAATCCGTGCAATCCGCTAACAATGGAGAAGAAGCTGGCCGTTTATTTTTCTTATTTTTCTTCTTTTCCGAGTCTAAATGCGGTGTATTTATACTTACCGACATCAGTTAAACACTTTTTAAACTTAATAATTCCATTTTCGAATTTAAATATCCGCAAAGAACACATAACTTTGGTTATATTTATGGAGCTAAAAAATCCATGTTCTCATTTCGAAATTGACCTTGACCTTCTTTATGTAAAAAAAGTTCTTGACGGTTGCACTGATTTCTTGTCGGTAGGGGATATTAAGTAAACTAGGACAAACCATCACATAGAATTGTTCATTTATGATTAAAATCTTTTTAAAATTTATTTTTTATTATTTTCTGTTTAAACTGACAACATAAAATCAATAAAATAGTCTTAAATAGACAGATTTTCTTCTAATCTTGACGGTACCAAATACGTTCACTGTATCTACAATAGCGCTAGCTAGCTTCTTGTCGGTATGCAAAATAGAAGAACAACTCATTAAAGGTCCCAATGATTGACAATTTCAATATCTAATATTTTGTAAGGCATCTGTAAATAAAGTGCACTGAACCCAGTTGGGCGGAAACTTCAGACCAGAAACGTGTTTATTGGGATATAAATCACCGATACGAATTGGCCGGTATTTCACCGAAACGCATATTTTATGATCCTCGGCGACTTCCGTAAAATATCGGAAAAGTTCCCTTGTGACGTCACTCCAAGTACTCGGTAAAGATCCGACAAATTGATTATAGTAAACAAGCATACAGAACCGTGTAAAAACACGATTTACTTACTATTTATATTATTTTTGTGAAATGGGAGGCGCTAGGTGTGTTGTGGGTGGATGCAGCAACAAACGGAGTGGAAGAATAAGCCTGCATCAGTTCCCTAGGGACTCTAATATGAGAAGTCAGTGATTAAGACAATGGAGGGACTTACCACAGTCACATGAAGTTGAGACTCCGTAGTGTAATTTTTATAAAATACCGCGGACCGGCTTTCAAGCATATATATATATATATATGTTTTATATATGTTTGATAGTCGGTACGGGGTGTTTCATAAAAATGAGTTTTCTGTGTCCAAACTTCATGTGACTGTGGGACGCATGTTTCTAGAGATTGCGTGGAACAGCCCAAGCGATTCAAAGTCCGCTCAGTCGCTCATGCACGACAAGACAAGACAGAAAATGTATTTTGAATTCGGCCTTTGAAGAATGATTTCGATATTTATATTTTAATTATTCTCTTTAGGCATAAGTTTCTTATATTAAGATTAAGAATTTATTTGTTACAAACTTATCCAATTTAGATCTAGATTTTCCCATGTGCAACTTTTCACGTATAACTTAATGCATGCCGAAATACATCATATACGAGAATGTTAGGTTGAAACTTTTGTCACAAAATGTATTTTATTACAGGACGATATGATAATATTTAAGACACATATTTGTGTAAATGGCTGGCATTTATATTCAAAATAATTTTTAAAAAATCATGTAGTTACAGTAGAGACCCTATACAGAATCTATGTGAAACAGATTACTCTACTTTAGAAGTTTCTACTTACATGTTGCGGAACACTTTAGTTATCCTTAAAAACATTTTAATTCTCGCTTTCAATAAAATGAAATTACACAAACAATATCTCATTTTGACAACGTTTCCATGGTAAATAATTAGCGTAGATCTAACCATTGAAAGAATTTCAGTTGATCTAGCCCAAAGGCATAAGTCTCAGCAAAGGGATGCAATATGATTTGTTGTTAATTGGCGACCCCCTGCCAGCAATCTAATCTAACTGGTCACACATTATTGCATATTGCACACTGGTCAAGTGCATTTGATTATTACATAACAATATGCAGAGTGCCCAATCAAATTATGCAACCTTTTTTATGTGAACGATCGACGTAACATATGAATTTATTTATCACTGTGATACAAACGAACCATTTATTAATGAATGATAAGCCTTTATATATATATACATTTTTTGTCACTAACCTTCGGGTTACATTTATATTCTAACGCAGTACCGAGGTAACGTCGTTTCTGACTGGTGACGTCGTTTAAATTTGCAACTATTAAATAATGTATATAATATTATAGTCGCAAAATTCAAACGGCGTATTTATTATCGCATTTAAACACATTGTGCGTTAGAAAAGGGATAACTATTTAGTGATTTTGATATTTGCGACCGTATGTACGGTTTTATGGTAGCAAACAGTTTTAACAGCTCCGGCTTACGCCGTCGCCGTTAAAAATATTTGCGACCATTAAAAACCGTATATACAGTCGCAAATATCAAAATTACAAAACAGTTATTCCTATAATGTATGATCAAGTCTGCATAAAAATATTTTTTAGTCATCTTACATATTCAACTTGGTAAAAAGCAATTGAGCAAATGAAAGTTTCCAGCAACCCTATAAATGTTCAGAAAATCTTTTTGGCTGTTGATGACAAATTTTATGTACTCTGATGAAATGTTTTTCTATGAGTGAAATTGGACACGTATTTAGGTAGATATCGTGATTTTAATTAAAATGAGTTTTTAAATAGATTTGCGTCAAAATTTTGTTTTCAACCAATAAAATCGTAAAAATTATTTTGATTTACGTTCTTAAATTAATTCTAATTCTAATTCTTAAAACTACCCTAGCATGCAAGCTTGTGAATTTCTACCTCATTTTAAATAGATATTGTAATTAGATCGAGCATTTGTGTTCTCATTTTCGGAGGCAAGTTTTAATCGTCAATGGAAATAATATCGTCCATATTTGAATAGGTTGTAAGTCATGTACATGTGTAGATCTAGGTCGTTTCGATACATTTACATGGTACTTTTCTTTTACATTTAAGAATGAAACATATCTTTTCCTTTTGATAGAAACAAAGAGAAACAGAAGTTGGTGTCATTTGCATATAAAAACTCGACATAGATCTAACTGCTGAATTTTTATACTTTAATCAAATAATTTTATAACATTACACGGACTTCGCTCTATACGTTACGGGCTCAAACGGAATATCCTCATCTCCACTCTCTAAAGATGCATACTTGGATGGAAAATAAACGCTTCCGCTGTTGTAAGAGTACCTGTTACCGGCCACGATTGTACTGGGTATGACGTCACTCGAGGCTAGCAATTCCGAAACTGCCGCTCGTAGGTTTCCGGAAATATTATCGTCACTTTCCGTACAGGTGTGTAATTTTGAGAACTTTATGGGCTTACGGACAGGTAAACACTCGGTATTTTCAGTCAACAATTATCAAATTTGTATAAGCTGACGAATAATATTCTTATGTTAAAACGGAAAATCGTCAATGAATGGGACCTTTAAAAAGTAACATATATTATTGAAACTGCTTTAAAATACTTTAATATGATTAAATTTTCAGTTTTATTTGAAATAATACATGTGAAATAAATAAAACCGAAACTATGTCTTCTTGTCGGTTCTTGTCGGTAACTAGGGAGACCCGGAAAAACATTTAGTGGAGTGATACCAGTATAAATGGAGTTATGAATTTTGTATTCTTTGCCACGTAAGTTATAAATTTAAATTTGTATCATTGAAAATAGTCATGCAATAAATAAGCGTTAATCGTGTTCTGCCTTCGACTTTGTAACTCTCCGTGAGTATCCTAGAGTGACTAGATTTGACGCCAGTTTGCTTGTGTTCATAACAAGGTTTCAAATGGGACTAAATACCGAACATAAGTCATATCCGCGAACATAAATGGACAATACCGAACATGAGTGGTTATTCTTTTATTGATTTACTAGTTACTTTGGACCATGAGAGATCAGATGATACTTCAACTCCAAGATAATTGGCTTGTTGTGGCTCTCGAATAGTTGCATTCCCGGCTTTACTGCCATGGTATGTTTTCCAAGTTTGGGGAAGGCGCCCTAGCCCCTAAATAATTTTTGGGGAAAATTTCAGTGATAATTAGCTGAAGGGGACACTAAAAGGGATCTAGTCAGGATATACCCAAACCATGATGTACCCACTTTTTGTCAAGATGTACCCACATGAGAGCCAAGATGTACCGATGTTTTTTAAGTGATTCTTAGAAATGAATCATGTTAACTATTGCAAAATAATAAAAAATGGAATAGGAAAATGAACTTGAAATGTTTTCAGATATTAGATGTTTACTACTGAGTATTACACTCTGAAATGCTTTTTTGAAACAACTAGCTATTTTTTTGGTAGACATTAAAATTAATGAAAGTGACTCCATAGATATCATAATTGAAAACATACTTGAAAAATGTAAATAACTTTAATTGTCCACATTTTAGTGAGAATTCTTACTGATAATTTGATAACAATATCTTAATATTTGTAGATACCGTAAATGAGAAATTCTGACTGAAGTCATAGTAAAATACAAATTTTGTCAAACATCTAATTTAAAATAACTTTAATACAAATGTAAATACCTTCATATAATATAAAATCCTTAATGTTAGTCCAAAAACATGACTGAAAATGTATCACCTTGTGAATTCCTGTGAAATTCCTGAATTTACTCATTCAGTGTCTCTTAATGAGTTCCTGTGATTTTTTTATAACTACCAAAACAATATGTGTGAAATACTTTTCATCAATCAGAGATTTTTAATGAAGTCTTCATACATAAATATTTTAGCTTTTTTCTAATTTTCAATCTTTTTTGTATTTTATATATTAAAATACTGAAAATGCTGAATATACTAAAGTCTGTTTGACATTTGTAACCTAAACACAGGTATCAAAGTAAGACACAAAACCCATTATTGTTATTTATTTAAGATTTACTCATTATTTATCATATATTTATATATACATGGTCAAATCAAACATTTATTGATCATTTACAAAGTCTCAAAGAAAGAACAACACCAGATAATTACCATTTTCAATCTGATCAAATAAATAAACAAATAAATACTTAAAAATACACAAAACACACAATAAAGATAACAGCAGTTAGAGTTATAGCTAAAATATGTTTTTTATTTCTAAAATGACACATACACAAATCACATTAAGTAATATTTACAAACACATTTACACAAATCATTTTATAGACTTAAATAACCAAAACATATTCATAATAAAAACATCATTCACAGTTATAGCCAAAATGATTTTTATTCTGAAATGACACATTCACAAATCACATTATAATAATATTTACAAAGACACATCACAAATCCCGTATATATTCACATTTTAATAATATTTACAAACACACATACACAAATCACTTATATAATCACATACTGATTACTAGCACACATTTCTTTGTTCTTATGGATTTGAAACAATTTGCAACAGTCACATAACCATTTCAGATGGTGGCCGGTAGATATGAGAGAGTTTGCTAAGAAGTTTTGATGTGGACATGCCACCTGCACCAAGTTCGTACTCATCCCAAGTGTTGAATAGTTCCTTCTGCATAGACAGTGTCTTCTTCTTCTGTATTTTCTTTAGTTTTCTTTAATTAACAAGTGTCCCCTCATCATTCTGGTACGTAGTGCTTAGCCCAAGATTCTGGAGGTACAAAAAAGACATTAGTGGACAGTTTAAAACTTATATTCAGTCTTTTAGTTAAAGGCCAACTTACACTATTTTATGTTAACAATACTTTAAGGCAATACAATTTTTCTTTTATGGATATTATTGAAAGTTTTAACAATATTTTCAATGTAATAAAGTTTTTACAGACATAAATTGAAACGATTCTGCAATTGTACGTACCTGAACTTTGCGCCACACAGACTGTGTCCAGTGGAATACACATCCACTGAGCTGGACACCAGGAAATACTAAATCCGTAATGCTAACCATTATGAATATTATGACATGTATATCTCATTAAGGATGTTTTTGACTTTCAGTAAAACAACAAGCTGCCAATCTCTGAATTAGCTTTGATCATTGAATTAATTACAATCCAGAACATCTTTAATTGCTATCTTAGTGACTACTTATAAATCAGGAGATTAAGGTGTAAAGGCTCAATTAAAGGACAGCAAACATCTAATCAATAGCTATTAATACAGTTTTTGTTTGCATCACACCTAAGAAGGTGTAAAAGACAAAATTAAAAATTTTGTAAGTGTTAGTTGTTTTTTATTAGTATGTCCAAAATTTAGAGAACTTAGAAAAAAATACTTTAAAAAATATTTTTGTAATTGGCCAACTATAAACAAGTTCAAACTGTTGTTGAATTCCAGCTCAAAATAGTAATAAGTAATGTTTCAAAATATATTTATTTTGCAAATAAGGAAATAATCTCTTAAAACTTTGATTTTTAGATTTATTCGTTTTGGAATATTTACATGACGTAAAATACAAATGACTTAGATAACCTACTATTTCTGTATTTCCCTTTGACCTCTTCAGAAATAGTGTTCCTTGTTTTTCTATGTCTTGTCTCAGTATGTGCACTGTATGCTATAAACATTGTAATAATGTTTTATGCAATAAATATATTAATTGGTATTGGTATTGGTATATTGGTTTTGACAAGAATTCATACTTTGAAGTAATACCATTTTTATAAACAGTATTTAATAATTTTTCTTATTTTAGTTACACAAGCAGTCAGGGGTGTAACTTGTTTAAGTGATTTCTGAAATCACCTATGCAAGTTATATTTTCAACAAATGTAAGATTTATCTCCCTTTGTATGTAGTTGTGTGAATAACTTTTACAAGTTATTGTACAATATTAAGAATTTATAAAGGGGGCAATTATTATTATTTTTTTCACATTGTATCACATGTGATGGGATTGTGTCCCCTGTTTGCAGCGCCAAATAATTGGAAAGGTAAATGAGCTTCAGTGAAATTTGACTTTGATTCTGTTTCACTATCACATGTGGTGAAACAGAATCACACTAACAGCTATACTACATTTTTCAGTTTAATTAAGCACTACCTCCTGAGTATGAGGAATGTAACTGGAATTATCAATATATAGCATGGTTATAAAAGTAGTCAGATAACTTCTGAAGACTTTAAGATTGCTTTATTGTGGTCATTAATGTATAACAAGAGGGCCAAGATGGCCTTATATCGCTCACCTGCGACTTATGACAATATGTGACCAAACTTGAACTCTAAACTATATATCATAAACACAAACATTCTGTTTGACCTTGACAAGGCAAAACCTTTGACCAATTTACATGATGATTGGGCTGTAAATGTCGACTGTATGGCATACACTAGGTTTTTAACCGGGTGACCTAGTTTGATGGTTCATTTGTTTTCGCAACGCTCAGTTCAGAATTCACAGCAACATGTTTATTCTACATTGTATTTCTTTGAACTGTGAGCTGTTTGTCTTATTATATATTTAGATATAGTGGTGGCTCTTACAACACTTTTTGTATTAGCATACAACAAATAAAAATAAGAAATTGCATTTGAACGAAGCTTCTTGATTTTGGAAGGCTAACTCTTGTTTCAACTATCCAGGATTCTCCTTTCTTATAAAACGTAGGAATACAAGCAGTCGTGTTAAAAAGGTTATTCTGTTACTAGATGTGTGAAATGAATATGTGTCATGAATTAGCTAAAAATTCACCAAATGATAATCCTGTAAATCATGGTTTTTTTGGACGTAAAATAAATTTAAAATGCCCCGTAATACACTTTCAAACGGCAACGTCGAAAAAACGCAATTTTGACGCATATGTGTCCAAATAAAAACGCCTGCTTATAAAATACGAAACGGTAAAAGTTTCTAATTTTTGGCTTATATTTAGAATACATATTAGTAAAAAACATATTAAAATTTTGGCAAACAAAATAAGAACAGACTTTTTTAAGATTTAGTGCGAAGCTATTTTTTGTGGATAAATTCAGAAAAAGAAAATACTATTTTTTTCAGTGTCTTTTTGCACAGCATATACGAAAAGTAATTCAGAGTAAATACCCGTGTAGGCAATTTTAATAGCTTTATCTTTATGCCAATTATATATTCTTACGTCAACAAATGATCTTAGTACAGTAAGTATAAGACAAAATTTGTCTCCGTACAACAGACGTGAAAATGGCGCGACATGGTCATGTTTGCGACGTCATGGTAACGTTATGTACATTGATAACGTAAAATAAAATACAGATCTAAATCAGAAATATCGTCAAGTTTCAGTTGATACCAAACACTAAGGTAGACTAGAGAATTTTGATATAGTATGCTTCCACCTTAATTTAACAAAAAATGCAATATTTAACCCTGTTTACACTCTAGCACCTTAATTTCTTCACTTATTCTAATCAGTGTTGATGAAACTTGGCTGGGATGTTCCTTGCATAAAGCTCTACCACAATTGTTCAAAGAATTCTGTTCCATGTAGATCTCTGGCTGCCATGGTAACAAATCGGAAAAACGTTAAAAATCTTCTCTTATACCACAAGGCCTATAGAGCTCATATATTTTGCATGTAGCATCACCTAGTGGACCTCTACTAAGATCAAATTATGACCCCGGGTCAAAATAGACTCTCCCCGGGGGTCAATGTTTTTACAAAGGCTTATATAGGAACAACATTTTAAAATCTTCTTCTCTGAAACCAAAAGGCCTACAGTTAAGATATTAAGCATGTGGCATAACTTAGTGGTTTTCTACCTTGATTGTTCAAATTATGACCCCAGGGTCAAAATAGACCCGCCCGGGATCACTTGTTTTTACATAGGCTTATGTAGGATTTTTTTAAAAATCTTCTCTGTTACAACAATTTAAGGCATAGAGCCTAGATATTTAGCATGTGGCATTACCTGGTGACCCTCTACCAAGATTGTTAAAGTCATGCCTCCGGGTCAAAATTGACCATGCCCTGGGGTCTCTTGCTTTTAAATAGGCTCATATAGAGGAAAATCATGAGCACCAGTTCAAAATTGACCCTTTTTGCTATTGATGACCTTCTATTATAGCAAATGGTAGCCAGGTGAGCGATAGAGAGCAATCTTGGCCCTCTTGTATTTCAAAAGATCAATTAAGTATTTTTGGTATTTAATGTAAAATAAAATGTAAAATAACTTGAACAATTAAATTCTTTCGAAATGCAAAATAACTTGAACAAGTTATGGTATGATATTTTTAAAATTATATTATCTATGTCTAGAAGTAAAAAAGAAATAACAGAAAATTAATTTGAAAGTTATAAAAAAAAGACTTTTAGAAGCACTTTAAATTCGGCTAAATTCACCTCAATCATTTTGTCCTGGGATTCTGTGCTTCAGAATTATTTTTAAAATTCTAAATGATAACTTCTGCAAGTTATTTTGATATTTATTGAAATCTAATTAATTTGAACAAGTTCTAATATATTAAATAACATGTAAATTAATTTTGAAAAAAAGGCACTGAAATTGCAAGTCAAAATAGGATTTAATTTAACCATGTTCAACTATAATCTTTTGTTAATTTTGAGACAAGTAGTTGCCATGATTACATGGAGAATCCTCGACTGTCAATCTTTGATAAATAATTCAAATACACATCCAAGAAAGATATCTACAGTAGAAATAAAACTGAAATGTAATCACAGAGAAATAAGTTATAATAAAATTGATAAACACTGGCTGGCCACTGGGGATCAAACCCTTGACTGCTAGACACATGCCAGATGAGCATCTGTCACACATTAAAACAACATAATATTTACTTGATTGACTTTTAAGTCAGTGTTCA
The DNA here is from genome assembly GCA_022818135.1 of Saxidomus purpurata. Taxonomy (NCBI): domain Eukaryota; kingdom Metazoa; phylum Mollusca; class Bivalvia; order Venerida; family Veneridae; genus Saxidomus; species Saxidomus purpurata. The sequence goes on from JAFMSR010000032.1 coordinate 360,571, forward strand.
TGGTGGTTTTATCTGTGTTTATATGAAAATATTAACGATTCATTCAATCTTTCACAGCGTGAACATTTTTCCTGAAACAATCGTAGACTGTGCTTACTCGCAAATAACAGGATTTAAAATAAGTCCGGACGAGTTAACTCACCATAGTTAAAAAAAAAATACTTCCACAAGTTATAATTCGGTAAAATTTGCCAACCTAAACATCAATTGTGTAAGCGATTTTCTCTAGTGCATAACAAAAATTTCGATGGAAATTGCTAGAACAATATGTAAACAATATGAAAAAATTGTCTTACCTTTGGCAAAATTCGATAAACCCAAGATAATCACACTTTTATTTCGTCAGTATTGCGTAAGAATTCGTCAAGAATACCGAAAAAAAACAACAAGATTTTAAGGATGTGCGCAGTTCTCATCCAACATGTGACTGAAGAATAGCTGCTTCTCGTTAGCAACGAGATTTCGGATAAAAGACTCTGCGTTATTGAAAAATTCGGCGATTTTCCGGGGCAAAAATGACCGAGTTTTCACCTTTTACCGAATGAAGAAATGACTGCGACGTAACCTTCAGATTGGTTACCTGTTCAATATGACGTCACAGCGACGTTTCCATTCTTATTATATACTTTCATATTGCCCCGTTCACTTTGCCTTAGAGAGTTCTTTCAGTATTCTGCTGTACTGCACGTTGGCAAAGAATGATACTGAACGTTGGCAAGGGAGGGCGGTCCTAGCGATCAGCTGTACAGATTATTTTATTTGTTTGCAAACATCGATTTAATGAGGTTTTTATATATGGAAATTTGACAGTTGCTTACAATTAGATAAATAGAGGATAATTGTTGGTTTCGGTGTAAGATCACGTTATAATTTCACCGAGTGAGCACCAAAAGTGATATTTTCACGAGTGGCGCAGCCACGAGTGAAAATAACTACTTTTGGTGTTCACGAGTGAAATTAACGTGAAATTACACCGATACCAACAATTTTTCTGTTTATTTTATGGTTAAAACTCTATTTTTATTGAGTTTGTTTCTATAAAACATTGAAAATCGCGGGAAACGTCATCAGAAAACATAGAACAAATGACGTCATTTAAACGACGTCATCGTCGCATGGTCTCCAGCATTAATAACGCTCGGTATACTTTTTGACGTAAATCCGGGCTAAAGATTGTAAAAACAGTGAAAAATAAAAATGGTAATCCACTGTTTCAAAACTGTGGATTATCACTTTTATTTCACTGAGAAAACTCTATAATTCACTGGAAAACATAAAATAAACTATGGTCCTAAACTGAAAAAGAAGCTTTAATATTTTCAAGTAAATGTAAAAGAGTTTCATTTTTTAAATGATTCGAATTTTTTAGGGCACGCAATACCAGTTCTGGTTACCAAAGGTACTGGTACGTATAACTGTCGAATATTGATAAGATGGACACGAATAATGTTTTGCATGGATGCATAAGAAAGAGAAAACATTTTAGGAATGTATATTAAGATGATTTATTCACATTTCAAAGTACAAACCTGCATCCGTAGAAAAATTCTTGCGTTTTTCAAAACAAGATGGCTGACGGCTACTGAAATTTCTCACCATATAAATGACGTCACGTATAAACAACAATATTGAATCGAGTCTTTTAATACGCATTAAAGAAATTTTGTTCATATTGAATATAAATCTGTCAAAAATCAAAACAGAGTTATGGGGATTGTTTCCTCAGGTGTAGATGTTGATGGTAAACATATAGTTTGAGTTTCAAGTCATTACCTTTGATAGTATTCAAGATATTTCATTTTACGAATATGCACGAGGAAAGTGATATAAAATAATTGATAAATATCGTTCAGACCGAAGCACAATATAAACTTGGTCAATAGCTCAGTTGGTAGCGAAGTTGTATTTGTAATATTGATAATCTGTATTTCGTGTGTTTGAGTCCTGCCAAAGAAAGTGAAAACTCGTTTTTATTCAGGTTAAGCCCAATAAATGTTTTTAACTTTATTTTTAGGCATATAATATTATTTCATCTTACTCATTTTTTATATGATAATCTTTTCCAAACAGAAATATAAACCTCGTGATGTTCGTGCATTCCGTTTACGACTGTTTTCCCTTTACATACCATATAAAATCAATTACAAATACAAATTAACAAATGAATCACTTAACGTGATTCGAACTCTCGTATTTCCATGATTTCTAGTCAATAAATTTGCACTTATTCGCACTAACCACTTGCCCGTCTCTAGTCGTTTATTTACAGTACACTTAATTACAATTGTAAACCGGGGAAAATGTCCGTGCTTAGTAAGAAAAGAACCGTTAACACACGAAATGCTCACGATAATGGATTTATTCAGCGCAATCACTGAATAATATATTCATGCATAAATGTCAGGATCAGGTTAATTTGTCCGGACAATACAACATAAATCAAAGAAAATCAAAGAGTTATCTGTTCTGTATAGAACTATTTTCCTACGCGGTTTTGATCACAACTAGTCAGACCGGAGACACTTAAAGAAAACTAGTCAGGCCGAATAATTTAAAGTCTTTTACCCGATATTTCCATGTAAGCAGCTAGAGTATTGTGTTTGTGATCATAAATTATCGGAACATCGTGGAACCACGTGAAAATATATTATGGAACCACTTGGTACTTTTGAATTTTAAATTACAAAACTCGGAATTCAACATAAAAACTTTTTTTTAACTTGCCAACGCCTCTATCATCAAAAGTGCACATACCTTTAAATCGTCCGTTTTATGATATGCCCCTCTATAGCGTCTGAATCTAGTCTAAAATACGCTTTTAGGTATAAAACTGAAACTTATCAGCATATTAACTTTACAGAGGCACTGGTAGATGTCTTTGTGAAATATGACAACATATTTCTATGCTTTAAACACGTTTTATGTAAATGCGTGGTTCGAAAAGGATACGAAAATGTCCGCATTCTACCGAAGTCGTTTCGTACCTGGGTACGAATAACTGTAAGAAATCACATAGATCTACATGTCTTAAATACGATTTTTAAATGTAGACAGAAATGCAATAATCTAAAGGGAAAATCAAATTCATTTCTCTAGATCATGCTGTCATTTACAAAGAACAGATATTAACTCAATATAAATACAAATAAATTTTTTTGTATTGTATTGTATTGTAACTAAACCTTTAAAATTTTACCATGATTATTTTGCTACACTGAATTTTTGCAGGTACATTCATACATTAATGATATTGTTTCATCATCATCATCATTATTATTATTATTATTATTATTATTATTATTATTATTATTATTATTATTATTATTACTACGAAATGCTACTAGAGTCTAATATGTTAAATATGAAAGATAATAGCCTGCTATTAAAACATTCAGTTGTTGTTTTAGACAAGTTATGGTAGCATGGAATAGAGGCTGGCTATGACAAGGGGTTCGCAATAGACCCGGTATATTGCAATTCGCAGTATTTTGGATTAAATAAAAAACTGCATTTTTCCGCATTTATTACCTGTAACTTGAATTTGATCTAATGCTTTGTTGTGAGCTTCCAACTTGCTGTATTTTTGTTCCGTGACGACTGTGACGGACGGTAGGCGGTATATTGCTCTATCTCAAAAAGGTTAGCAAATAAACATGAATGACTTTGTCCAAGGAATGATTTAATTACTTTATAATCATAATATACCCACGTTTGAATACTTCAAAGTAATTTTTTGTACGAGTTACGAGTTATTCACTTTCAATTCATTGCAATAGGGATCCCAATACAGTGCCGCATATTGCAATATATCGCAATACGAGTTCTGGCAATACCCATCCCTATTTATGACCAAACCTAGACCGAACATAATATTAAGGTCAAAAGTCAACTCGACATTGTCAACAAAACAAAGCTTAGGCTTAGGAAGTACAGTCTTGGTAGGGATGCTGACTATGACAATTGAATGACAATTATGTATGTTTGGGTTAGAGGTCATGGTGACCGTGAATAGACCATAAAACTAGGAAATATCGTTAGCGCAAACTTTGTAGAGGTAACTCATATTCAGAAGTTTGCCTTTATCTATTATTTACAAAGTAGGTCTAGGTTACGGTCACCGTGGGACTCAGGATAGGACTGTCCCGGGTTCGATTTGATGTTAAAACCTTGTGGCAACCGAGTCTCTCTTGATTTCTATGACATGAGAGCAGCATTTATGGAGGTCAACGAGACTGTCTTCGTCCATCTGAATGGAAGGACAGTGAGATCTTGTGTGTATAAGGTGATGCAAATTTATGGAGGACAGTCCCTCAAAAATATTGATTCCAATGACGTGAGCTCTCGTGTGTATAAGGAGTTATCTGTCAAAAAAGGCCCACTTCCAAAATGATTTGGTTCAGAAAGACCCACTTTAAAAGGTATTAAATCTATCAATTATTCTCATCTGTGTGCATTTTTAATTACACTTTAGAAAAGTATCACTGATTAAAATGTCAAATCGTAATTACTCTTCTTAATGTAATCTTACAAAATAAGTGATTTTAGTTTGGACTTCTTAATTAGGTTATGGGATCATTGAAATAATTACATTGTCTCAAGTGATTCAACCTGTGTTAACATCTGCCACGTCAAAGACTTTATGTCTTTAGTTTAAATTGTTAATTACATTTTGCATCTAAAATATGAAAAAGAAATTGTTTGGCTTTTTTATTTGTCCGAAATATATTAAATAAGAACACGGCGCTTCTGGCATAAATGTGGGCTTTTTGGAAGTCGGCCTTTCTGACCCTGAACCTATACGGCTATGCACATTTAGGGAGGGCATTCCCTCAAAATTTAAGTCAAATTTAGAAACAATTTATGGAGAGCTGTGATTCTATACACATATATTCGTATGTGTTCTAAGGTAGACAGATCTCACATTCTGTTGTGTCCTTAAGGATTCTGTGCCATTTAACGACTATCCCATCTGAATGGAGGGACAGCGAGATCTCGTGAGTGCAAGGTGATGCAAATTTAGGGAGGACAGTCCCTCAAAAATATTGCTTCAATGACACGAGAGCAGCTTTTATGGAGGTCAAAGAGACTGTCTTCGTCGATCTGAAAGGAGGGACAGCGAGATCTAGTGATACATGTGATACCTAATTAACATTTGCTGATAATATGCAAATCTAGGCTTGGAACTGCACTTCTGCAAAGTTTCATTGAAAGGCCTTCAGCTATTTATGAATAGGAGAATACAAATGTGGACAGAAGCACAGTGTGATTTTTAATATGCCGCTTTTTGGGGGCATACAAATTAAATTAAATATACATGTTACTACAAATTTTGATATTCCTATATGCGGGGGGTCAATTTTGACCCGGGGGTCATAATTTGAACAATCTTGGTAGAGGTCTACTAGACAATGCTACATGCCAAATATCTAAGCTCTAGGCCTTGTGGTTTCAGAGAAGAAGATTTTTAAAGTTTTTCCTATTTGTTGCCATAGCAACCAGAGTTCTGCATGGAATGGAATTCTTTGAACAATTTTGGTAAAGCTTCATGCAAGGAACATTCTTGCATAGTTTTATCAACATTGGCCTAGAGGTTTCAGAGGAGATGTCATTTGAATCAAAATGTTGACGGACGACGGATGTCGGACAATCATCGATCAGAAAAGCTCACCCTTACATCAGTAGGTCAAGTGAACCTGGGGTTGGGCCAGTTTGGTACAGGAGTACTAGCCAATGTTACATGCTAAATATCTAAGCTCTGGACCTTGTGGTCTGAGAGATTTTTAAAGACTTTCCTATATATCTCAATGTAAAATCAAGTGAGTCCCAGGGCAGGGTTTGATTTGAACAATCTTGGTTGAGGACCACTGGGCAATGCTATCTGCCAAATACCTAAGCTCTAGGGTCTTGCGGTTTGGGACAAAATGATTTTTATAGATCTTATATAAGCCTATGTAAAAACTGATGACCCCAGGGCGGGGTCAATTTGGACTTAGGGGTTATGATTTGAACCACCTTGGTAGAGGTCCACAAACGATGCATCTTGCCAAATATGTCAATTACTTAAGGAGCAGTGTGTGTCACAAACTTGCCATATAAAATGCCTTAATTTTGACTAAGTCAAGGGCCATAACTCTGGTGTGACTGGTCCAATATAAAAGGTGCACAACTTCTCATCCAAATAAACAGTTGTATGAAGTTTTGTCACTCTAGGTCAATAAGTTAAGGAGCAGTGCGTGCCACAGGATTTTCAGGACGTACATAAGTACTGACACACGGACAAGAGCAAATCTATATGCCCATCCAAGTGGGGGCAAAAAAAGCTTTCCTAAAAGGTTGAGGACTAAATTTGATTGATCTCAAGAGTTATACACCAATGTTACAAATTAAGTGGATTCAATCTTTACACTATTTAACAGATTATGACCATTGGATAGTTATACAGAAATACTATATTGACAGTTCTGGTCAATATTTTCCTGTCTTTCATATGCACTTACAAATGGTCAAGAGTTTACAAACAGCTTTTTATCATTGCCATACTTTTAACAATAAATTCTTACTAAACTTAAAAAATAAATCTATTAAATCTGTATCTCAGAAATAGTGATTAAACACAATATGCAATACCCAAAATTTGGAAATAAAAATTTGAAAAATAAATGATAACATCAGTCAAAATCACTTTAAGGCCTTTTCCATTTTAAAACATACCTGCTGTATTTATTATCACCTGTTTCTTCAGATTACTCCCTTGATTACATGTGTAACCACAAACAAATGTAAAACAAATTACCCCTGTATGTATTTTCATATGGGTTTTCAGATTACTGCTAAATGTATAATTGTTTACATTCCAGTATGTTTTCTCATATTGCCCTATGCATCTTTACAGTACTTCTTTGATGAAATCAGCAATTTATCTGCATGTTTTTTCTGTTTCTGAAACAAAGCCCACACTCTATGCTTCACAGACTTCCAATCTCTGGCTTTCAAAACTGGACATTTTTTCTGTAGTTCAATAATTTCATGTCTTCTTGGAGGTTTAGACGAAATCTTCAATTTGGGAAGCATGTGTCTTGAAATTGCTTCTAGTTCTTCCTGACTCCAGGCTGTTCTTACCACTGAAATGCGTTAAATCTACAAGTATAAGCAATGGTATATATGTACAGGAAGCACAATTTTAAATCTCTTATATAATCTAATTAAAAGCAACCTGTAACCAATAGCAGTAGCTTCCAATTTTGTCAATCCAGAGTTGTTTGGTTCAAACTGCATGCCAAGAACTTGCCCGTTCTGTTATGATGGTGTGTCAAACAGCTGCCAATGTTTTGACTTTAGTGGGAAAGCTGTCCGTCTTTTTTGTGGTGTATAGTGTGCAACACGTTTTGATTTTGCTGGCTATTGCATAATAGTAAAACCTTTTCTTGCATATCGGACAGGCATTTCCGCTGATTTCACCCATGCCTGAAAACTCGGTCTGGCACCCAACCAATGCCAGACGAGTCACGCGCTATCACATAATGTCATATTAACTAATTTGATGAATGAATAGTAAATTACTCCACTACTATTAGAAATAGTTTCACATTGATGACTCTTAAAACAATAGAAAAAAGACATATGGAAATACGATATGCAAGAAAAAATATGGCAAGCCTCGTTACTGCCCAATTGGCAGGTGCCCTCTGGATTAATATTCCGATCTCAGCCGCAAACACATGACAGATATTTTTATTATGTCATTTATTGGGAGTTGTCAAGATTTTATGATTCTTAATACAAATTGAAATGAACATGATGGCCTGTATCACAGAACTGGCTTTTATAGCTCTGTGGATGATAACATACTTGCACATTGTGAGAATAAATAGTAAGTTTCCACTGCAGCTGCAACTTAAACTCAGAACATATCCATAAGTGTGGTCTTTATCATGCTAAAGAGATTAAGTTAATGTACATTAGCACAACAAGCAAAATGCATAACTACCATGATGAAAGACACCAGGCAATCATAGTAGCTTGCCTTGAGCATATTTGTGCTCAAGTGAGCTAAAAATTAGTGCATCATTTGATTTCTTAAGGGACCTGAAAGCACAACTCACCTTTTGTTTTCTTCATGAAGTCTGCTTCATCTGCACTATCTGAAAAGGTATTGAATTATAATTGTTTCTGAAAAAACAGGAGCTGTCACTGGAAAGTGATGTATGTCCCTGAATGTAGCTTTGATAGTAAAGATGAATACATTGTATAACGTTTCAAACTGACAAATGTAACAGATAAAATGTAGAAGTTGACCTATAGATAAAACTTTACGCAAGTATTAAACAATAATTTCTAAGTATAACACTATCCAAAATTGAGTCAGGGTTATGTAACTTGCACTGTATGTTAAGCGTTTGATGTACAAAGCTTTTGTTAGCACAAACTTACATCTTAACAGTACTGACCACAACAAATGTTCCTATAAGATTTGGTGATTAAATTTAAAACATAGGACATCTCTTTAATATTGTAGACAGCAACAACATGAATAACAGTTTGACACAAATTTATTAACTAGATATCTGTCAAAGATTCCTCTGCCTGAAATGGCAAGTATGGCTTTGACCAACTGACTGGAGTATCAAACCAGGCTACATTTTGTATTTAAAAACTAAACACAGATTTCGCCCACAAAGACATACAAGATTTTTTTTTATCAGAAACAGCATGTGCAACTGACAGAAGCAAAACAAAACCACCCAACAAATTATCTTCAGCACTAATATGTTCTTGTAAAATGGTCGAACCTCTGTGGCAGAGTGGTTAAGGTCGCCGACTTCAAACCACTTACTCATTTGAGCCTCACTAGGGCCAGATTCTTTCATTAAAAGGAGATATCCAGGTCAACTGCAGGTTGGTGGTTTAACCAAAGTGACCATCTATCATCATACTAAAACCTTAGGTCTACCTCCACAAGGAAAGTAGGGAGAACTACTTGCAATCACTGTACAATCCCCACTAGGTAGAAGGACATAAAAATTGAATAACACGTATGTTTTGTTGTAAATGTCTAACCTGTAGGATTAAAATCTGGGTCTCCAAGGCTATCATCACTTGAAAATGCAGCTTCTTCTGAAAATATTTTAAAAAACAAGAACAATGTTAGTTACATGGATGGATCGTCTAAAGCACTGTGAAGATGCCTCAATTTAAATCAAAGAAACTCCCCATCAGTAGCGGTGGGAAAAACCTTTTCATATAAAATCTGCAATTACAGAAGATAATAACCCTTGATTGCACATGACTAATTGAGTAATAAATTTTTATTGGAACAAGAGCTGTCCAGGGACAGAGTGCTCGACTATTCACATCACTTTGATAGTATAAGATATTTGTTAAGTCATCTAAGAGCTGTAATTAGATTCGAATTCAACCAAACGTTGTTTACCTTGATTATGTGATACCTGTGAACACTTCAATGAAGTTTATAATCAATCACATCAGTTGTTACTGAGAGATGTGCATGAAAGTAGTTTTCACAAAGACCTTTAACCAAATTTTCCAAGTGAAACAAGGGCAATAATTTGGGTAAAAATGAACATAGAGTTACCTAACTTTATTGTATGATACCCAAGAATATTCAATTGAAGTTTCAAATCAATCCCAAAAGTGGTTACTGAGATATATGCCTGATGGCACTTGCACATAAGACTTTAACCAAAGACAAAAATCAAACTAGAAGATGCTCTTTTTATAAAAACCGCATGTCTCCCCCACTGCACATTCAAAGGAGAAAAATCATTAATGATTAGTTTGGACTGTAACCTAGGCCTTTGACCCAGTGACTCCAATCGTCCTGTAAAGTTTGCTGACTCTCGCTCAAACAGTTCTTGAGATCTTGAGAGCAGAAATGGATTTGACCTGTAAGTCCCTTTGACCTTGACCCAAGAACAAATAGTGGTCATCTACTCAAGTAGCCCAATCATCCAATTAAGTTTGAAGACTCTGAGACAAAGAGTTAATGAGGTATGGAACAAAAACTAATTTGACCTTTAAGGCCCAAGTGACCTTGACCTTTGACCCAGTGACCCAAAAACTAAAAGGGAGCATCTACTTAATAACTCCAATCATCCTATGAAATTTGAAGACTCCTGGATATATGGAACTCCAGTTATTGAGCAGAAACCAATTTGACCGTTCAGGCACGTGACCTTGACCTTTGACCCCAAAATCTATAGGAGTCATCTACTCAATAAATCCAATCATCCTATTACGTTTGAAGACTCTGGGACATATTGAACTCCAGTTATTGAGCGGAAAACAATATGTGTGGGGGGACATAATTTTCCAAGTCTAGCAAAGGCAATAACTTGAACTAAAGACAATCAAGAGTTATCTGCCATAATTGTTTGATACCCCTTAAGTTTTAATCCAATCATTGCTTATATGAGATATATGTCCTATGGTCTTGCACAAAAAAATTTAGCCAATGTGTGACACGGATGCTCCTGCGAATTGAATAGTTTTGCATATTCTTCAAATAATTGAGCTAAAAAGTGTGCAAGATTTGTTTTCTTATTCTCAGCTGTCTTCTATGATGACCTGTTATTGCAATGAACACTACACTACATGTGAATTATACAGTGCCCTCCAACAGTTTGGAGACATTGCCATACAAACTGTAAGTGCAACAAAGTTCAAAACTATGGTTGCTGATTAATTTTATTAAACTTCACTGGGGGTTTAAAGTGTGAACTGATGAAAGAGACCTTTGCAGTGCACGTTATTAGTTCAAAGGTCAAGGTCATTTGAGGTTGTTTATTTGAATGTGTCCCCAAAATCCATGTATCAGCCACATTTGTTCCAATTGTAACAATTGTTTGGACAATTTATTGCAAGATGTCTAAAATACATCAAGTTTTGTAAAGACCATATATATCAGCTGCTATGGTCTGCAGCTCAGCTTCTGACAGCTGAATATTTCATTAAACTAATGATATTTTCAAATTTCTAAAAATAAGGAAACTCATAAAATTCATTTATTTTAACACAATATCTACACAAGAACAATACACAATAACCTTTTTTATCAACATACACGTCATATGACTTTTCTAACTTTGGAGAAAAACCAATTGTTATGTCCCCTGCATCAGAATCCCTTTGCAGTTAAGTCTGGAAACATTTCCTGCATCAAAGTAGTGTATTTGTTTTACAAAATAACTTAAGGTCAACATATCAATTAATGATCTAGTTTTCCTTATTTGTGTCTGAGGACGAGGTAACTAAGCTGTCATCTGGTTGTTCCTCAAGTTCTTCGTCAGTTTGTATCTCCATTTGCTCCTCAACTTCTTCAACAGTTCTTTTTTCTGTTTTGGTAAACTGGATATTTACTCATCATTTTCTGTGTAAATAGGGTTTTTAGAGTTTAAATTGAGTAAAATAAAGTCATTAGCCATATTTTTGGACAGTAAATGGTTATTTGTTTTATTAACATAAAATCAATTGGCTTTTTATCAAACTTCACAAAAACAATTCACTGTTGTGTTCTTCTCATAATTTTTTTTAGTGAGAGTGATAAGTAACCTTCTGCATATATTACCATAGTTTTAAATTGAATTACAATCATTGGTATTTATGTCTTTGGTGTGTCGAAGACAGTATGTGTCGCTTTATCAATATTCAGAAACAAATCAGTAATGCAAGATTAATTACAATCACATCCTGGTTGTAAATGCTTGAAACCATTTGACTATTATAGTATAGCTGAACTCCTCAAGACCGGGTTCTATCTGTTTGGACCTCTTCAATTACTTCTGGCAATTTAGATTTTAAATAAGCAATATGAAGCAACACATGGGTCAGTGAACAAAATATTCGTTAGAAAAAGATTAAAAATTTTCTTACCAGGCCATCCTTAAAAAGTTGTTTGTTTGCCCTAACGCGACCCAGAATTTTTTCAGTGGGTAGGTAGGTAGGTCTTTTTTTTTTAAATTTTTTTTTATTTTCAGATGTTATATAGATGTTGTATTAACTCGGTACATACGTTGACATGTATGTTGTATCTTAGATTGATAGCACATATTGTACACTTAATATTTGCACCTTTCTTCAATACCATAATTCTTTTTTATAAATTACCTTGCACATGTACATACATCCTTCATTTACATTTTTCTACAGTCATGACTTCGTGTTAGAGACTTGTTTTAGTTGATTTGCAAATCCTGCAAGATTTATTTGCAACCCCAAATTCTATACATCGTTTCGTTTTTGTTCAAATATCATGTAAAAATCCCCAAAATGCGTGACAATGCCAATACTTTATGCATACATGTAGTTAATAGACACAGATATTATATTGATCGTATAATCAGGATCAGAGGGTCCCGGGTTCGATCCCCACCAGTGATACGACGTTTCTTTCCTTCGGCAAGACACTGCCCCTACTTGCTCTGTCTGTCTGCAAGTGTTTAGTGTATTGAAAAGAAATATATAAAAATACAAAACGAAGTTCATGCCACTTCTATAATGACTAATATGTGTAACTGTTGTATTGAGAAACACTAATTTAAATACTCCTTTTATATAAGTGATACAATTTAATATTAATATCATGAGCGCGACGCTATTATCACAAAACCTGAATCATTTATATTCATCACCAAAAGAAGTTATGGCAGACCTATATCACTATCACTGTGACTAATATGATATCTAAATCATCACTTTTTATTCAACTGATACATCATGGAGTATTTCATTAGTTAGCATGAAATAATATACAATTATGTACTTGTAAGGCATTGGCTATTATGTGATATTCACCGTTTTAAAATATGTATGTCATTAACTAATATGCATGGGGAGACCCTTTACGGGTGTCAGACTTATCAACTAGCGCTGCTGATTATAATGTAAACGTGGAGGCAACACGAAACAATAAGATTATATTCTAAGTCATTTCTCGTGTTCCTCCGTGATCAAGTGGTTAGAGCCGCTGACTTTAAATCACTGTTACCTCTCATAGATTGAGGGTCGTGGGTTTGAGTCCTGCTCATACCATGTCTTTTGATATGTGAAAGTTGGCAGTTTCTTACGGAGGATAGAGATCGAGTTCTCGTTCTTCCAATGAACGAGGGTTAGATAAACTGCCAGTCTATAGAAATGACAGGCATACGGTTGACACTGGCGTTAATATGTCCTAAAATACAAAAAAGTAACCGTCTATCGGGGCGTAACAGGTTATAAATGACTGCCAATGCCTTGATAATTTCCTTTATTGTATTGACATCAACGCGAATTAGTATGCTTACTTCATAAGGACAGCCTTTTCCTCCGTTAGAACATCAGAACAAGACTATTGAGCAACTTTCTCAATAGTAGATCCAATTTCATGTTCGCGCTTCTTTATTGTTGTTGCACTAGGCTGAGATATGTTGAGCTCCGTCAAAATGTTTGAAATCTGGGTTTCACCAACACCAGCGTTCAGTATGGCTGAAAATAAATATCTTTTCATAATAGTCCAAATAGTACCGAAGCTACAGAGATGTCTAATATCACTATTTGCGGCATTTTCCATGGACAAAATGGCAATAGTGGGGCTCGAACTCAGGGATAAAATTAACCAGCGGGAGGTTTAGTTATTACAAGTAAGTTATCTCACCCAAACGACCACGCAGCTCAGTGAACTTATCTACTGCGCACAAATGATAACGGTTATACATATGTAAAACGGAGTCGGGTAGTTTCAACCCAAATTATATTATCTTCATTTGTATAACATGTAGTTTAAACTTAAGACATAGGCATGCCTGAGGATGTGGTCGTCGTAGTACATGTTATGTCATATACTAGCAATACTTTTGTTTCACATGTATGTGTTATGGAGAAAGAACGAATAGCTTGAAATCGCTTTTTACCGCTTTGCATAAAAAGAAGGAAAATTGATAAAATGCGCTACCCTTTAACTGTGAATTCTAAAAAGATATTCTGAAGTCTAAATTTCAAAGTATATATCTGGAAAACATGCTTTTAAATAAACAGGTGAAAAAATGTGTGTTTACCTGCTGCCATCTTTGTATTGATATCGAAGCAGCGACAACTACCGTCTTGGGTTACTTTATGCCGCTTGTATTGTATTGCGGGCACTTGACATCAAAGAATGATGCTAGCCCATTTTTGGTCTGCCAAATGTACCGACGAATTACAGTTCTCGCATATTCTGATCCGCGAAATATCCAAGCTCTATTATTCGACGCGCGTTCCTCCAGGAAGATTGATTATTTTTATAATCACCGGAAGCATCGAGTTCACTTTGGACAGGCACTAGTTTGGACTCACTCTTTAAAGATTATACGGAACGGCCTCTCTTTCGGAAAGCCATCATGTTTAAATAAATTAACTTCCGGAACGGTATGTGAATTCACTTAACGTCGTGCATAATACTTTTGCGCCTTTTTACAAGTAAAACTGTGACAACAATTTGATTGTTTTGCACTGTGAACATTGATCGTATCTCATCTTTATTGTACGTCATATATAACAAAGTATAATAATATTTTCTCTTCTACAACCTTTTGCAAAAAATTGACTTCGATTACCTATCGATTTTATTTGATAATTTGAATAAACTACTATGTGGTGGCAATATATCAAAATTTCAGGTGGGGTCACCGGACAAAATTCTTCGCAAAACGGCAAAATATATCAAGAGTACCTTCCAAAATACGACGTTATTTACGTCAAAATTGTCGCAATAGTCGGCATACTGACTATAAATGCACTCATTATGTAATAAACATGCAACCAAAATTTGTGTATACTTGTAACATAAAAAATGAAACTTGAATCTTCAAAATCTGTTCATAAATACCACAGGTACGAACGTTTGTATATAAGCGCCCACATAAATTGGGTAGACTGCTTGACGACGTCATGACGTCAACGTCGCGTAAGCGTGTTCTTATCAAATAGCATCACATTAAAGTACATACATCGTAGACTGCATATGCAAAATATGACCGTTTTCTAAGGAGGTTGAAATATTCAGCCGTAAGGTGTGGAACTACCTTAAGGAAATGCTACATGCTAAATATCTCAGCTGTAGGTCTTGTTGTTTCAGTGAAAAAAATTAAAGTTTTACCTATTTATTCCTGTAGCAACCACAGTTCTGCATGGAATGGAATTCTTCAAATAAGTTTGGTAGATCTTCATGCAGTATACATTCCCTTCCAAGTTTCATCAACACTGGATTAGTGAAGAAATGAAGGTGCTACAGTGTAAAACATAGTCTAGTTAAATATTGCAATTGTTTTAAAGCAGGGGCTATAAATCTGGAATTAATTAATCTGATTAAGCTTATTAGTCATCCGAGATCTTAATGCCATACAAATTCTCTGTTAATATGGTTAGAATCAGTGAAGAAATGAAGGTCCTAGAGTGTTAACATAATTAAATATTTGAATTTTTGTTAAATCAGGGACCACAACTCTGGAAGAACTAACCTGACCAAGCCCATAATTACACTCATCCGAGTTGTAATGGTCATACAATGTACATTCTCTGTAAATATGGTTAGAATTAGTGAAGAAATGAAAGTCCTAGAGTATATATACTGTAAACATAGTTAAATATTGCATTATTTGTTAAATCAGGGGCCATAATTCAGGAAGTACTGATCCAATCAAGCCCATAATCAAACTCATCTGAGGTCTGGCCATATTGTTTTCAAGTTAAATTATGATTGCTTCAAAAATGTAGATGCTAGAGTGTAAACAAACTAATTCTGGACACATTCAACAATCCTAAAAGCTGACACCATGACCGACTTCATCAGTGGTACATAAAAGCTGATTTTTATCTTAACTAGTATACCAGAAATAATTCAGCTATAAGCAGTTTCATGATATCAGCACACATTCAGCAACATATTTCAGTCAGTATTCAGATAAATTTTTAGCAAAAATTCAGCTTCATTCAGATCAAATTCAGACCATACTTTTTCACAAGGGTGGTCGAGGTGAGCTAAAAACCAAATACATCTGACAACATGGAACATACTGCTTTTTCCTGGCCTCAATTGGTAAAAATACTGCTGCTTGATGATAATTGCCTCAAGAAACCACACCATTTTGGCCTGCTATAATTTAAATAAAAGCCTTTGAGACTTTCTCTACGTACTGTTTTATGTAAAATCAAGCTTGTACTCGGCCCTGAAATCTTTAATTTTCATATATTTTCCTGTATACTCAGTCATTTAAACTGCACCATGTGCACAATTATCAAAAGTGGTGCAAAATCAATTCACTCTTATTCTTTTCAAATATGTCAGTACCAATATTTTTTTTGTGTTGAAGCAACGGAACTTTAACAAGTACTTGAACCTGAATGTTTTACATATTCACAATATCCGCTGCACATTTACAATTTCATTCATCTTAAAGCTAAAAAAATGAATGATTATTGTGTACAAATGTAATTAAACAAAATCAAAGACCAATTGTGTATTTAGTTTATATATTCCGACTCCAAGAGTTCAATTCCACTGATCCCCGTATAAATATGCTAAGTAATTATTGTTAGTATTTGTTATTAACCAATTATTGCATTCGGGGGAGAGATGTGGAGAGACCGAAGTGGCTCGGTGTTTAGAGTAGTATGTCAGCACTTTGCAGCAAAAGACAGCCACTCACAACCATGTTAAATACCCTGCAATTTGGGTTGTTTTTTTAAAAGACACGCAACAAATTTAATACTTATATGCGTTAACATGGTCCCACATGTTACCGGAATAGACTGGTCTGCTATCACAGGAATCAACCTATAATATTTCTGCAATAAATAATATTTTTGTAAGATATTTGGTAGTTTTCAATCACACTTTTAAAATGTACACACTAAGAAAAAGATGAAAGAAGATGACTGCCAGGTGCCATTTAAGCTTATAATCAGAGAATTGAATTTAGAATACATCTGTGTTGTTTAAAAGCTTTTTGTTTCGTTTTAAAAAAATTTAAACTTGCATATGAGTCTACGGTAAAGACTGAGTTTTCACCTTTTATACCGAATGAAGAAATGAACGTGATCTAATAAACCGATAGGTTAACAGGCCAATAAGACGTCACGGCGAAGCCGAGAATGAAATGATGTAATTGTAAAGTACTTTACTTTAAGCAAAATATATATGTTTTCCCTTTCAAAGTCTGCTTGAGAATTGAAGGTAGCAGACTGTTTTGTTATATACAATAGTTTCTCACTGGGGCTGATCCAGAACTTTATAAAGGCATCTATGAAGAAACATAAATTTTATTAAGCGGCATATTATCTGATAAAGTTTTGGAAGCAAGAACTAGAAGCCCTCCATAATTTGGTGTGCGAATATTGTGCCAGGCAGCTCGTTCAAGTCTCTATTATGCTGCGTGGGAAGTACTGTTGATGTGGGAAGATACTGGAGTATGTAACAGTGTATGTGTCTGATTGTCTTGACCAGAACTGTTTGGTGGTTTCTGTTGATGCCAACAATCACAAGTATCAGAGCTATCTACTGATCTAACTAAACAGACATTTGTTCACATATTCTTTGATCTATTGTGCTACTAGATCTATAATTAAGTTAAACAAAACCTCTTCCAGATTACTGTTCATATATTAACTGATTGAGTTTTACGATACTGGAGTTTGACCAAACCGTTTTTCGTTTGATGTTGGAACATGGAATGTAAGTTTCTTACCGTAGAGGTTCTGTGCCACTACCGGAATCAGATGTTAGTCAGACAAAGCGTGTAATAAAAACTTTACATATAGCTCTCTTTATTTGCTATTAATTTATCAGTCAGGTCATCAAAGTTTTCACAGGTATAAAAATCGCACTATCCACTTACTTGCGACCATCTTCGATTTTCCCCGCTGTTGCGATCTCCTTGTTGATTGGTCGATAGGATGATCTTGAACCAATCAGTTATGTTTTTCAATACGAGGCTCAATCAGCATTACCCAGATACCTTTTACCGATTTCTTCGGACCCCGATAGTGAAGGGGAGATAAATGAGATTAGTGAGCGCTCTCTTTGCCGAATTGGGGGACATAATTTTTAAATCAATTTTTAGCCGTGGGGGGACACAAACATTTCAATAAGGCACCGTTGTTTGAAGGACATGAGTTTAGTCCCCCAATCCCGATTGTGTCCCCCAATTGTGGGTCTGAGGCTTTGGGAAGTCCATCAAACTACAGTTTTATCAGCTCTCTCTCTCTCTCTCTCTCTCTCTCTCTCTCTCTCTCTCTCCGAGGTTCATTCAAACTGAAGTGAGTATCTATCCACAGCGATCAATCTAAGTTGTAAATCACTAAGGTTGTTACATAATGATTTGTTTTTCAAGTTTCTTTTGGGAAAAAGTAATTAATCTGAATTATATTAATAATTATGTTGACAGTGACATTTGCTTTGCAAAACAATTTCAAGTTAAGTCTGCAATATTCCACATTTGTTTTAATTTCTGCTTTAAGTAGGTGAGAGCTGATCAAACCCACTTTGATTTGAGACACACACAAATTCAGTGCCTTCAGCGCTTTGATTGTTCAAATAGTCACTGGTTTATTTTTTTTAATCATAATCATCTAGGTGCGATTCTCGGAATATTCTTCTAGCCAAACAGGTACCCTTGTCGCAGTTACTGCCCTTTTAATACCTAAGTATGTGTAAGGGGAAGTAACTATGACTGGGACTTTGATTCGATTAAATCATGCGAATTAAAGAACTTCAGGGAACCCAATCGGAACACCACTCGGTCTTTTGTTATTTCTACGGAAAAGGCCGAGCGATGTTCCGATTGCAGGAAGGGTACGCTGAAGATTACTTCGTATGGAAATTGTACCAATAATCGCATTTTGGTATTTCATAAGAAATGGGTGAAATCAATTAATAATTCAATTAATCAGACAATAATCTTTTTATAAATTTGCAAAATTAAAACGTCAAAATATCGTTTTGTAACGTACAACAAAAATTTCGGGCAGGTCAGACTTTTCACCACTTGACCACCATCTTGTTGATTTGACATATGTCACGTGACCTAGCCTAATTAATTTGGCGTTTCAATGTGACTCCTTTCACAGATCTGATATCTTATATTTTCAATAAAACACTACAAGAAGGGAAATTACCTACCTGTTGGAAAGAAGCTAATGTAACTGCAATATTCAAAGCTGGTGACCGTAAGAAGGCAGAGGACTACAGACCAATTAGTATAACACCAATCTGTTGTAGAATTTTTGAAAAAAATGTAAGAAATGCCTTAGTGGACCATCTTGAAACTAATAATTTATTATCTAAGAAACAACATGGATTCAGAACATGTTACTCTTGCACATCACAGCTTATTGAGTGTGTAGAAGACTGGTCTAAGACTATTGACAAGGGTAAAAATGTAGATTTGGTGTATTTGGACTTTAGGGAAGCATTTGACAAGGTTCCCCACGAGCGTTTATTAAAAAAGGTATGGGGTTATGGGATACAGGGACAAATTTATAAGTGGATCGCAGATATTTTTACATAATCGTAAACAAAGGGTAATGGTGAATGGAGAAGCATCTAAACGGGTCCCAGTTGTCAGTGGCGTACCTGAGGGAAGTGTATTAGGACCTGTCCTTTTCTTGATCTACATCAACGATATACCTGAAGCCATGACCTGTGCTGTGAGCCTTTTCGCCGATGACACTAAGCTTTACAAAACCATTAATAACAATGAAGACATCCAGTCGTTGCAAGAAAACATTGATGGAGCCATAGAATGGTCTAATAGATAGCAAGTTGCCTTCAACACACACAAAAAAAAATGCAAAATCATGGCAATTGGTAATTATCCAGGGGAAAAATACTAAATGAAAAATCAAAGGACTGAAAGTGCTGGAGGATCGATTGTCTCTGAACAACACAGACTGTACACATACATGTGTAAATATCAGGACAACCCATACACGATAAATTATAAACAAACCGGAGACACAACTGTCCACAAAGTTTGACCTTTAACCAAATTTGTAAACTTAACTTTTGAGATAGGAACCCATGTTCCTTTTGCATTCAGTGACTACATGTTTGTTCAACTACCCTATAAAGTATCACAGCTGTGAATGGTAACTGAGAAGTGGATGTTTACAAAACTGAACTGAAAATTCAAAGTTTGCACAACTTTTAATGTCATTCTAAAGTTATGGGATTTGTCCATAGGGTTGATTGTATTGTGTCAATTGATTGATTTGGATTTAACGTCGCACTCAACAGCTAAGGTCATATGGCAACTTCCAGCTTTCATGGAGGGGGAAGATTTGGGCATTATTTAAGTCACGGGCGGGGACCCAAGTAGAACCTAGATAGCTTCTAGACATTAAAGAATCCGATCTAAGTAGGGCACGAACCTACAGCGGTTCGGGACACGTGGTCATCAGTCGGTGACCTTAACCACTCGGTCAAAGAGGCCATTGTATGATGCCAAGCAATTGTCTGAAGTTTCAAGGCTTTAATGGTTACCGAGAAAGTGAACTTTAAGAAAGCTTAACCAGATTTAAGACGACACTGCCGACTGACGTCAAGAGTGTTATGACAATGGCTCTTCTGTTTTTCATAGAATAACTAAAAATGGAGTTATCATTCTTTTGTTATTGATTCAGTATATACATATTGTAGGACAAGTACTTGCAGCTTACATTAACTACCCTGATGAGTGCTTCCTTGGGCTCTGATAAATGCTCGCTCAGAATGAATGGATTTTGAAGGTCGCAGTAAACAATTCCACTACTAGGATGAGAACCCACGACCTCCGGGTTAGCAGTCCGACGCTCTACCCTTACGCCACAGCGCCTCTACAAAACGGGAATAATTACCGTAGTTAAAGTGTGGAGGCAGTCGAATACCAGCATTTGATAACGGACAGGATCCTATCCGAACGGAAGGAAACTTGTATCGTTGCAACCTAGTTACTCTTAGTTTACCGTAATCGATGCAGACAAGAACAAAACAGTTCAGTTACTAAATGAAGTCGATATAGGTCTTGATTTCATATACAGTACCACAGATTTCTAGAAGAACCTTACTGGTTACGGTCCTAATATTGTGATGTCAATGTTGGTGAAAAAAACGAATAAGATAAACGGTACCTTTTGAGCTTGCAGTAAGGAGCAAAAAAATCGGACCGCCTTCCCAGTACATGTCTGTTTGAAATAAATTCCTATCCTAAATTGTAGGCAAAAACTGAACAATGAGCAAGATCAAAGAAGACACAGAGTAAATTAATAACTGAACAAGAAAAACAGTGATACAAAGTATCACAGCGGGCCCACAAACAAAACTGACATGTAAATATTCTAGAAATTGGTGATGATTGATGTTGAGGCATGGCCCCAAAAGAACTCAAGGAAACCAATTCTGGTTGTACAAGCAAAACCTGACACGACTACTGACTGACCTGTAGTATCGAAACTTTAGTGTTACCGAATAATATGTATACAGTATGTCTCATTAACATTATCCTTATAAGTTTGATATGAATGAAGCTTTCTATGATTATTTGCTGTAAAACATTTAAAATGGTTTAAAGTCTTAAAATGATAAGTAAAACAGAAGAAAAATGTAAAAAAAACAAAACAAATTGGATTAGATGGGTTTCGATCTCGCGTCCGTTACAATAAGTCAGCGCAGATTCAATTTCCAACATCTCTACCAACTGATCTACGTCCGCCGACTATAGTTTATGGTTAAAAATTGAGTTCTCATTAATTTTTATGTCCAAGTCGTTTGTTCGCGCATCAATAGTGTTTACGATTAATTCCAAATTTAAAGAACAATAACGAAATAATATTAGTCTAATCTGAAATGTTTTTAAATTATTTAGATTTATTACTATATAATTTTGAAAACAGAAAACGGTATAATGCCTTACAACTGTATATATGGAACTACTTGTTTGTATGTTGTGTGCTCGGCCGTAAGGCCGCTATACTCTGTTAACATTGGCTCGATTTTAACAATCGATCCAATAAAGAGGGAGACCAGTCAGAAATTCAACAAGTACAAACTGAGAAAGATTTAGGTGTAAATTTTGATCCCAAACTTACTTTTAATGACCACGTAAATATAAAAGTGAAATTATCAAACAGAAATCTAGGGCTAATAATGAAGACCTTTAATTATATGTCAAAAGATATGTTTTGATTCTATATAAGGCATTTGTTAGGCCTCATCTAGAGTATGCTGTACCGGTGTGGTCTCCTAGGTTTAAAAAAAAAAACAAAAAACTTTAGAAAATGTTCAGAGAAGAGCAACCAGAATAGTGAAAGGACTGTCCAATCTAAGTTACCCTAAGAGAATGAAAAGTTTAGGTATCCCAAGTCTTGAATATAGGAGGCACAGAGCTGACATGGTTGAAACGTACAGAATCATGCAGGGTCATGTTAGAATTGACAGGATCAGGCTCTTCCCCGCTCCCACAAGTAGATCCCAGCACCTTCGTAGCAATTCGCACAAAATCAAAAAAGTGAGGTCACAGACTGAACTAAGGCGGGCTACCTTTAGTCAGAGGGTGGTTGATAAGTGGAACAAATTACCAGAAGAAGTAATCACCGCACCCTCAATTAACGCCTTTAAAAACAGACTAAACAAGAATTGGAAGGGGGACCAGAGAAATTTCATCCAAGCTGCTTAGCTTTACAAAATGACCAGTAAGATGGATATTGAGAAAAATACTGACTTTTCTTTTTATCATTGTTTTAACTAGTATATTTTTGTGTTTTAATCTTCATTATGACATGTAGATGTATATAAAATGAAATGTTTAACTCAATCAAAACAAATGTCTTGCGCAGAACCTAATCAATTTAGATTAGAGAAAACAATATTCAAAATTGCCTAGGAAACTTTAATGTTTATATTGGTTTAACCATATCTGGCAAAATAACTATATGAACTATATTATAACTGTCACACCTTTCGTAGAAGGCAGACAACTATAAAATGTCAACCTGTAAAATCGGTTTGCCTTCGAAGTGGAAATAGTGAGTCTACACGTGACCATTCCTGATATCTAGACTTTGGAGAAAATCACTGACTGTTCCGATTGAGGTCATAAGGACAGTTTATTTATTTACATGACCACGAGCGTTTTGGCACGAACACTTTCAGTCTCAGTCTGTCCCACGTCGAAAACAAAGTAGAGATAAGAAAATAGATAATTTAATAATTATATAGTGAAAACTATCATTTAAACGAGAAAGAATTATGTAGGATTATCAGTTTATTTGCATTTGTTTTCAATGTGTCGATTGTCGAATTGATCATCTTCGCCTTCCGAGCTTTAATATGATGCCAAGGGGTCTGTAACATTGCCCTGCCGTTTGTTTACATTACATATGTATATAATAAGTACAAGTACTTATTATATACATGTAATGTTAACAAACGGTATATACATATGTAATGTTAACAAACGGGTAGACTAGACAATGTTACAGACCCCTTTGCATTAAAGGTATGTTAATTATGTTTGAGCCTTGTGCTTATAATTACGTGATAATCGCGTACAAACTTTAAGCTAACCTTCGATGCGCCGGCTACTTTAAATATAGAAGTGTTACAAATTACTATGTTATGCAAGATTCAAAGGAATTCTTTAAAATTGTAATTGCAAACCGCGGAATTATAAAGTTTATATTATGGGCCTCAAAGGTAAAAAAAAAAGTTTATACAAATGTATGTTGAACTCATTTATTATATTTACATTCCACATTTTTGCTACCCAGATATTGTTTTTGCTGGCAATATATACCCATTTAGAGACATACCATAAATCTGTCAGATCACTTCAAATAACCTCAAACTAACTTTTATTCCAATAACTGTGAGTTACAGGCACCAAACCTGAAAATTTCAGCTAAATATATTTAGCTCATGTTTGCTTTTTGGGAAAATAATATGCTCGTTGTAGGGAGTGCCTTTTAAAGATACATTTATACATGTACATAATATGAGTTTATTCCTTCCCAGATCAAGAGTTTTGTGATCGTACATATATGCCGTTTATAACTTTTTATATGTTATTCAATTTCTCATACGGTACATTTTCGTGTAGATTTGTTTTCCTCCTATACAAAATAAATGCAAAAGTTCCTCGCATGTGACATTTTTCATACGTCAAACAAGTTTTTTAAAGCTGGAGATATGATTGAATTTTCGGGTTTTTAAATGGTACTTAAATTTTTTTTAATATATACATGTACAATGTATAGTATAAAAATGCATTTTGCTGAGATTGTTTAAAGACAGACACAAACACAGGCCTTATTATTTGTTAGGAAGTACATTCATTAATGAGTGAATTGCCTATGTCGTGTTGTTTTCACGGCTTTGAGTACTACAACGGAAATACACTGTCATTACAATAATATCGTGTACACCAAATTTGTTTTAAAGGTTTGTACCACAAGATTAGTGCCATATGTCAAAGTATAAGTGCTTTGTTCATAAATGCTCATCTTCTGTATAAAATAGTGCCGTTTGGTTAAAAATGTCAGTCAGAATAATGGCTTTCCAGGAATCGCACTTTTGGGACATCGAAAACGGACCTTACTGTGGCATATTTGGTCATAGTTTCGTCCGGCGTCTATGTGTACGCTGGCGAAATGGTACTCTACACAATGATCTACCATTTCATGGTGAATCACATGTGACAGGAGGATTTAGGAGTCGTCGGGTTGTTGCAGAAGTTACACAGGCGGAAGCTGGCGAAGTTTGACATAGTCTTCATACAGATAGGTGAAAATGATATGGAAAAATTTAACAATCATCAGCTACTCCACGCCCTACTTGATATAAGAAATGAATTCCGCAGCTGTGGTGTTCAGCACCTCGTATTTGGGAGCCTCTTCCATCGTCATCAACGTCGATACAACAAGTTATGCAGACGTCTTAACAAGATCTTGTTGAAACTCCACCTCAACAAAATATGGTCACATGGCCCAGAGGAAAGATCTCTAAATATTCATCTTCCGATAAGTTCCGAATAATCAACATATTCATAGTCTATATAGCTGTTTTAATTAACGTGCCAATAACGACACACCAAATAATTCGTCCGCATATTAATTCCGGTTCGCTAAGGTCGCTGACTAGGGAACCGGTTCCGGTTCGCTAGACACTTCCTATTTTATATTTAGACTCGTCCTTAAATCACCTTATTACGGCTAAACAAAAGGAAAAGTCCAAGCGTTGTGAAGTACAGTCAAACTAACGGTCACCTGTTACTAGCGGTCACCTGTTACTACCGGTCACCTGTGGACAACGACCAGTCTGAATTCCCCCATCTAAATTTGCTCTAAAAAAGGCTGGGAATAGCAGTCACCTGCCATCCGCATCGGCCAGTGACAAAGCATCCCATTGTCGGGTTTGTGATACGAACAAGGGCCACTGAAATTTTCGCAACCGGCGGAATCAAAGCATTTGTTTCTTGTAAAGTTCTTTGCACCACAAACAACGGGCGCAATAATCAAAGATCCTTTTGATAATGAAAAGAGGTCCTAACATTTCATTGTCACCTTAATTCACATCTGAAACACACAGGTGAAATTTATTCATTCAAACTGTCCGGTAATTGCCAAAAATCGGCTCTTTTAATCGCTTGATTGTTTATTTGATGCCGAACATCTTCGCAATTTGGAGTCACAGTTTTCATTGTTTGTGCAACTAAATAATGATCGTATAATAATCGTTTATTTCGGCTAATTAATGCGTTCACGTTTAGTGAATTGTTTGCTTTATTACAATAAAACTGAAAAACACACACTTTAATCTCGTATTAACAATCCACGTTAATTAAATGATCGTTTCCTGTTTCGAAAAAGTAATCAGCGTCACAGTCTCCGGCTTATTAACGCGTTTTAAGGCCGATAAACTTAACTCTGCCATTGTTGATTCGATACAAAATCATTTTGTATTTGATTTGTCAAGTGCGACCGTTTGCAGAATTAAATCACATGCACGAAATTCAGATAAATCGTTAT
Organism: Saxidomus purpurata; assembly: GCA_022818135.1. Lineage (NCBI taxonomy): Eukaryota > Metazoa > Mollusca > Bivalvia > Venerida > Veneridae > Saxidomus > Saxidomus purpurata. The sequence goes on from JAFMSR010000032.1 coordinate 386,599, forward strand.
TCTGTTAATGCTGATAGCCAGTTTATCTGACAAGTGATGATGAAACAATGTTTAGTACGATGAAATTAAATCAACTGCACACACCTCCCCGGCTGTACATATTCCAGAGTGACCACGGAATCTCCATGGAAATTCCATGGAATGTCCCTGGAAATTGGGACTCTGGAATATCTGGAGTATTCGGACTGATTTTCCGCAGTCTTTTCTGGAACTACTGGAAAATTTTTGAAAAGGTTCCGGACATACAATGGTCTGATACCTCTGGAAACACCTCTGGACATTCCATGGAGATTCCATGGACTTTCCATGGACATTCACTGGACTAACATCTGGACATTCACTGGACAAACCTCTAGACATTAACTGGACAAGTCTCTGGACAAACCTCTGGATTGTCCAGAGTCAAATAAATAATTAAAAACTTGGTTGGGATATTATGAAATTAAAATTAAAATTTTCCATTATTAATATTAGGCAGTTTTTCAGGAGCTCAAACATTTGTGCTTACACACCTTACAACCATCATTGGGGATTCTTCACAGTTTTAAACTTGTAACAAGCAAATAGCCTCTGAAGCAACAATTTTTATTTTTTTACAAATATATCTCAGATTCGCCAGGGTTAAAGAATCTCCCAGATTTTATCTTTCACCGCCGCTTCAGTTTGGTTGTATTTCTCTTTGATGATTTCTGAAAACAAAAGTGTGCTCCTGTTTATTCTTTACTCCAAATTACTGCCATACGTACATTCTGTTCTGAGGTGTTCATCGTAAATATTCAAGATGATAACCAAAACACAAGGGGTGTACACTGCCTGCTAATCAGTCATTGTGTTCATTTTAAAGTTTTGAGAAAAGAACAGTGACCTTAACTCAAGTTGCTGAACAAATAATAATAATAATAATGATAATAAAGACGTAATCTATAGAGGCATCACAGTTTGGTCTAGCCTAATCTTCCCTGCGAGCCTCTTAAGACTTTTAGAAGGGATTCTTTATACAATACATTAACAAATTTTAACCAACCATCCTTCAAAAGTCATGCTATACTTCTGTGATCTTATTTAATGATAACACATTACTTGATAGCTTCAACAATAACTGCTACTCTAGAAAATGTTATATGAAACCAATCATTATATTACACAGTCTTTAGCCACTTCTTGCATCATAGCTGGTTTTTCACAAAAGTCAGATTTAAACAATGTTTAAATCATTTGATCTCAGATTAATTATTGTTTATATGCAAATGATACTGTATTGTCCAGCATAATGTTAGTAGTCACTTCACAAAAGTATTCCTCCACATGAACAGTTGTTCAAAAACTTTCTACTCCATGTCTAACATTTGAATCAACAAATCAAAATGACTACTTCCTGTAGATATCTTTCTGATAAATCCTGCTTCCTGTAAATTGATACTGAGGTTCCAGATGGTGATTGCACAGAACTATGTTGAGTGTTATCTTTGCTTGCTGTCTATTTTTATGATCAAGTTCCAAAAAGGACCCCAGAGAGATTTATTACTGTTGCAAAGATAAAGGGCAGTTACAGTGATGTTGTTAATATGAAGAATTTATGGTCTGTGACAAGACATACACTTTTCCTTACAAAAATTAATTTGAAAATGAAACTTCTGCACACCTATAAACATAATTTGTAGGAATAAATTTCTAAAATACAACTGTAGAATGTACATGACTACTTTAAAATCTCAGACTATGAAATTCCCTGCTTATCTGACTTTATTCAAGAAGATAATGTCTAAAATATTAAAATGTGAAAGAATTGATATATGGGTCTGAAAGCAATTTTTAGCAGAAAATACTTAGGTTGATATAATCCTACAGAATTGAGCAATGTAAAGTCCTTCCAAAATGTTTGACAAAACTTCCGTTTACAGTTTTAATGGGTTTATGATGAATTTAAGTCTAATCTTTTTTAATTGGTTATGCACAATAATATTGATAAAACTCTATAAAATTTGCTTGAAATTTTCTAAGGCCATCCTTAAAACATTGTTTGTTTGCCCTAACGCGACCCAGAATTTTTTCAGTGGGTAGGTAGGTAGGTCTGTTTTTTTATTTTTTTATTTTCAGATGTTATATAGATGTTGTATTAACTCGGTACATACGTTGACATGTATGTTGTATCTTAGATTGATAGCACATATTGTACACTTAATATTTGCACCTTTCTTGTCTTAATATTTCTCTATTTCTTCTGTTGTATGTACATATTGGCTATTAGTACCCCACTGTAGAATGCTTTTAACCTCATTTGTAACATATCTGCATGGGTGGTGGTTTGCACATTATCATTTTAGCCATTAGCCAGGCTCCCAAATTGCTTAACAAGGCTCATTCCAGAAGAGTGCTTTAATAGTGTTGTAAAATCATTCAAATCGTAAATTTGAAGAAGTTATTACGCGCCACCAGGAGGCGGTGCGTATATTGGAATGCAGTAAGTAAAATTTCCATGGGGTGACGTAACTACTTTTAGACTGTAGAATGATTTCACAGTTTGTCTTTGTAACAAGCGGTCTTTTGATTTGAGATCGCGAACCAGTCTAAATTTTACGGAAATAGCCGAGTCTAAATTTTACGGAAATAGCCGATTTTAAACGAATGACTACGAAGTTATACGCTATGAAACTCGATGCCTCGATAGCGCAGTGCAATGTATCCCCGCTTGGCACGCGGGAGATCAGAGATCGAAACCTCGCCGGAGTGGAATTAACTTTATTTATTTTATATAGTGGGGAACAAATTAATTTATATCTTGGAAATAATTTTTCTTTCGTACAAGAATAATATAAATTGAAGCAAATTTATATGTTAGAATTCTAGACTTAGGAAAAAAAAAAAAAAACTATTATTTCAATGATTTGTAATTCAATAATGTGACAGCAGCCAATTTCCATACAGAGGAAACAATGCCTATAGACTTGACGTAGAATCATCTTTTTTAGCATTAAACATTAACAAATGGTCAGCCTTATACAAAATTAGAGTGCAAAAAGATTAGGTTTGGTTAATCACCATACATTAAATCCAACATTACTAATTATCGCAACCCCCGCTCCATTTGGTGGCGTTCAAACATTTGACTTGTTAAGCTATGGAATGTCAAACAACTCAGTGTCCGAGTGAGCCTTGTATTTGGACCTGTGGCCAGGTTAGGAACAGGATCACATAAAACATCTATAAAATTTGAAAGAAAATTAATTTGCATCACTGTAAAAATTTAATTTAATTAATGCGAGAACTTACAAAATGTTCAGTGTCAGATAATATCAAATTGAGTGGAATGTTTTCATCTGACATTGCCAGGTTTAACATTTAGTTCTGGCTTCCAAAACTCTAAATGCCACTATTTTTAGCTTGACTATTCGAACAATAAGGAGGCTATTGCACTCGCCCCGGCGTCGGCGTCTGCGTTGGTTAAAGTTTTTTATAAATTCAAATATCTTGAATACTATCAAAGGTATTGACTTGAAACTCAAAGTATGTGTCTACCATCAACATCTACACCTGAGGAAACAATACCCATTACTCTGTTTTGATTTTTGACAGATTTATGCCCCTTTTTAACTTAGAATTTTTGGTTAAAGTTTTTTATAAATTCAAATATCTTGAATACTATCTTGAATACTATCAAAGGTATTGACTTGAAACTCAAAGTATGTGTCTACCATCAACATATACACCTGAGGAAACAATTCCCATAACTCTGTTTTGATTTTTGACAGATTTATGCCCCTTTTTAACTTAGAATTTTTGGTAATTTTTTTTTGTAAATTCAAATATCTTGAATACTATCAAAGGTATTGACTTGAAACTCAAAATATATGTTTACCATCAACATCTACACCTGAGGAAACAATCCCCATAACTCTGTTTTGATTTTTGACAGATTTATGCCCCTTTTTAACTTAGCATTTTTGGTAAAAGATTTTATAAATTCAAATATTTTGAATACTTTCAAAGGTATTGACTTGAAACTCCTCAAATTATGTGTTCACCATCAACATCTTCACCTGAGGAAATAATCCCCATAACTATGTTTTGATCTTGTTAGATTTATGCCTCTTTTTAACTTAGAATTTTTAGTTAAAGATTTTTATAAAGTAAAATATCTTGAATACTATCAAACGTATTGACTTGAAACTTAAAATGTATGTTTACTTCACCAATGTTTTTGATTTTTGACATATTTATGCCCTTTTTAACTTAGAATTTTGTCACAGTTTTTCCAGACTAAAATGGAAATACTCAAAATGGCTTTCTTTTGAAATGTCATAGAATAATTATGCAGCATGAAGCGGTCATGCTTTTTTAATTCTATACATATCAATTTTGAAAACAAAAATAATATCAAACAGGGAATGTCACGTACCAAAAACGCAGCCTCCCCAAAACGAACCCCACAGCACCCAGAAGGTCATGTATTTCTTTGAAATTATCCCCCCCCCCATCCTCCCTCCAGTTGGCTTGCAGAATCCAGAGTAAGGCTTTGAATGCAATGTACATTTACAAAGGTCTTTGAACAAGTTTCATATCTTTGACCTTAATTCTTATAGACAATTACACAATACTCCTGTTCTTAGACAAAAACCCCATTTTACCAACAAGCTTTCGAATAGTCGAGCGTGCTGTCATGTGACAGCTCTTGTTATATTTTGGTTTTCGTCAGGTGCGGCTTTATATAGAGTTTTGGATCAGCACTACTACAAATCCTTACCAGAATAACAGAGCATGCAAATTTTCATCTAATGTACGTTGAGTAGGGAAATATGGACATGCTTAGGTCATATATTTATTAATTTATATTTTCAAACCAATTACGATGTTCTACAACCAATGTTGACTACAAAAACATCGATTTTTCAAACATGAATCATTTTGTTTACATTTACAACGGACTTTCCAGTGAGATCTCGTATGACGCAATCGCACTTATTTTTCATGTAGTTCAGAACGCTTGATATTTCCTTTTGATTAGTGTTTAGATGATATAAAGGACGAGTGTAAATATAAACTAGCATTTTCCACTATGTTTTTTAATTTGAAAACAAAATTACTTTATTTTCGACGCGGTACATAACCTGAAAGTGTTCGCGCCAAAACGCACGTGGTCATGTAAATAAATAAACTGTCCCTGACCGTGACCGCAATCGGAATTTTCGGCGATTTCCCGCGGATATCCTTTTCCAAAGGTTCGTGGGAATGGTCATGTGATAATTGTCAAATCGGCAAGATGGCTACCAATATGTGAAAATTCTGACGTGCTCGAAACTTTCGTTGTGCTTTACGTTAAATAGAAAGAATTTGATGTTCAAATTTGGCAAATTAAAAGATTATAGTCTTATTAATAAAATTATTTATTCTTTTCATTCATTTCCCATGAAATACTGAAATGCGAGCGTGTCAGATTTCTGACACGATTATTGGTACGATTTCCCTACGGAATGAGCTTCAGCGTACCCGTTCTGTCAAGCATAGTCGAGAAGAACTGATTGGTATTACTTAAGAAAGAACTACAGAAAAGAAATACCGGAAAGATGGAAAATGACAAAAAACGGAACGGTTTTTCTTGACGGCAAAAAAATTATTTTTTTTGGCTTTCAGATCCAAAAAAAAAAGTCAGTCGGGAGGATTTTCATCAGTCGGTCGCGTTAGGGCAAACACACAATTTTTTAAGGATGGCCTAAGTGCGAGATCTTGTGAAAATGACTAAGTCCTTTTCCAGAGTAAAAATATTCTAAGTCCCAGCTTTCCAGAGGTAAACGTACAGAAATTTGGCTATGTCCAATCTTTCCGCAATGTTTCCATAAGTTTCACGGACGTTCCATGGGCACGTCCAGAGGTATTCCACAAAATGTCCAGAATATTCCATAGAAAGTTTACCTGCTCTACTGGAAATCTCTGGAAATTCCGCAGTTTTCCATTAAATGTCCAGAGATTTCCGCACATTTCCATAGATATTCCACACTGACTTTGGAAAATATACAGCCGGGTCTGAACAAAGGTCACCTGTGAACAGGGACATGTTCATGGCTTCCCTTGACTGGACGTTGTTTACAAGTTTGACTGTACTTGAAAAATTAGTGCGATTTCATCATACAAGATGTCGCGAGAACAGGGTTGTAAATGTAAACACAATGATGTAGGTTTGAAAAATCGATGTCAAATTTGGTTGTAGAACATTGTAAATGGTATGAAACGATGAATAGATAAATATCTGACCCAAACATGTACATACATGATGTATTTCCCTATTCAACGTACATGAGATGAAAAAGTTGCATGCCCTGTTATTCTGGTAAGGTTTCGAAATGGGAATGATCCAAAACTCTAAAGCCGCACCTAACAAATAAAACATGTGACAAATATAGAAATAGCGGCATTTACAGTTTTGGAAGCCAGAAGCCAGAACAAATTTCGTGCAGTATAAACAATTTACTCAGACTTTCTTTTGTTATATTGTGAAATTCTATGCATTTTGTTAATTTTTACGCCTCAAATTGTAAACAAATATAGTATTTCCAATTGTGAATTAGCTGAACATCAGCCTCTGCTAAAGAAGGCAAAAAAGCCCTACCGTGTATTACATGTATTATAGCCAATGGTAGCAATATAGAGCCATCTTGTAGGAAATGTAGGATTTGGTAAAGGTTTCACTCTACATGTAAATCGTATGTTGAAATAGGTTATTGCTTTTTAAAATTTCATTTTTAGATATTTAAATTATACCATTGGGAAAGAATGACATTTTCATAAATATTTGAAATATTGTCATACCATGAAAGTAATGCTGGAATTTATTTTTTTCAGGTTTTGTCAATATGTTGGTTACAGTACTTCAAAATATCTACCAGCATTATTGATTTGGAGTACATTCAGGACATCATCAGGTAACTTTAAGATATTTTTAAGCAATTGCAAAATAAACCCTTGGCAAAAAGAACTGGTACTATTTCCAGTTAAAATGCAGTTAAACATCAGTTTTCAGTTAAATTTCCAGTTTTTATTGCCAATATTTGAAAGGCTTGGAGACAACCAGTTATTTCTTGTCCAGTTAAAATCCAGATTTAAAAAAAAAACTGGTAAATAACTGTAGAAGAACAAGTCATTTATCCAGTATTTTACCAGTTCTTAAAAAAACTTATGTCATGGTCCAGTTTTCTTCCAGTGAAAAATCAGTTATTCCTAAAAGCCAGTTTTGTCGAGCCACTTGCGAAAGCTCGATATAGTTGTCCAAATGGCGGTTCAGTGTATGTGAGTGCGTGCGTGTGTGCGTGCGTGTGTGCGTCCGTCCGAGTTAAGCTTGTCCGGGCTGTAACTTATCCATGGATCAAGGGATTCTTAAATAACTTTGCACAAATGTTCACCATCATGAGACGGAGTGTCATGTACAAGAACCAGGTCCCTAGGTCTAAGGTCAAGGTCACACTTAGAGGTTAAAGGTCAAATTCAAGAATGACTTTGTCCGGATCATATCTTCTGTATGCATGTAGGGATTTTGATGTAACCTGGTACAAATGTTCACCACTATGAGACGGAGTGTCATTTGCCAGGTCCCTATGTCTAAGGTCAAGGTCACACTTAGAGGCCAAAGGTCAGATACAAGAATAATTCAAGAATGACTTTGTCCGGAGCATTTCTTTTCATGCATGGAGGGATTTGATGTTACTTGGCTAAAAAGTTCACCACCATGAGACGGAGTGTCATGCGCAAGAACCAGGTCCCTAGTTCCAAGGTCAAGGTCACACTTAGAGGTTAAAGGTCAAATTCAAGAATATCTTTGTCCGGAGCATTTCTTCTTCATGCATGGAGGTATTTTGATTTAACTTGGCACAAATCGAGGGCTGAACGCGAAACTAGTGTAAGTGACATTTTTGCAAAAATCACTTTTTTGCATGATCATATGCAGGAACCCTCCTCCCATCTGCTGTGAAAATGTTTTTTTTTATTACCATTATTTAACAAAAGTATTGCAAATTATGTCAAATTGTGAAAAAAAAGTGAAAATGTGCTAACTTTTTAAATGCGAAACTGGTGTAAGTGACATAGAACGTCACTTACACTAGTTTCAAATTCAACTTTTGATATTTTCCTTGTGTAAGTGGCATAAGTTATACAAATTTCTTCTAAAGTATTGACAATAACACAGCATCTGATGCAGTACAGGAATAACTGACTGTAAATATATAGTTTTAAAGAAAATAAATCATAAAAATAGAATTTTACATGTCACTTATATCTTTTTCACATTTAAATTATAAGATTTCAAGAAGCAGTTTAAATGAGAAACTACGTGTCAAGTGTATTATATTTTGCACTTGATACCAAACTCATATTCATATAATTTTTATTACATTCAATGAAAAATGCTGTTGTTTTGTTGCAAATATGACATAATGTACAAATATTTGTATGTTGAGATAGAAAAACATGGTTTTTGAAGTACCAAAACAATATCCTTAGTGTGATGCACAAAATAATTATAAGGCCAGGGGCTATATTCCAGTAGCATCTTCAGTCAAATATTAAGAATTTCCTTAAAAGTAATGCGAGGCACTTTGGTTTAGTGGTAATATTGGACTTCACCCCTAGAGATTGTGGGTTTGAATCCAGACAGCGGTATTTGATCACAACTTCCACAATCCCTTCTTTCGACATGATCACTAGAGCAATTATAGAAATTAGTTTATATAAGTTGTAAGTGCTGATAGTCTTTAGGTTCAGGCAAAATAGGCCACTACATTCTTTTCGTCAGATCGAATGTCTCACTCCGCTGCCATTGTGGTAGCATGTAATGTGTGATTTAGTTGTGATGCAAACTTGTGTGAAAAATCAAGTATAATTCATAACTGTAAACGTTATGTTAAATACATTTATGACATCCAACATATATTATTGTTCTTTTTTGGGGGATTTTGCATTTAGACACAATTCATTTTAATATGTTCCTCCCCGTTAGCCCCGCTTTAGCTCTGGGGTAATGAATAGGGATTATAGCAATTACGTATTTGGTCAGTGACAAAAAGAAGAGCGGGCATTATAATTAAATCTAAAGAAAAAGTTTGTAAATCTACAGTGAGTTTAGATGTCTGTGGTTTTAAGCAGAATAATGGTGTACTGCATAAATCTTAGTATAACAAGATGTATTTTGCTGTATTTTCTGGGTTCTATGTCACACAATATAAACCTTGAATAAGGGTTTTGGAGCAAAATCATATTTAACAAACAAACTTTTCCGGGTTAGCTCAATCGATAAGCAGGACAGAAGTATTGTAGCTATAATCGTACAATTGTAAGTTCGAATACCAGTGAAGTACTTTTTTATTCCTTCGCCTCCATAACGGTAAGTTTGTAAATCTTACTGGTAACATTTAAATTATATTAATACTGTTATTACGGCACACTGCCTACATTTCAAAGGCTACACATCCTTCCTTGATTGGCATAAGAAATAATTTAATTTCCTGTCTTTCTCTGCTGACAGATTATGGTACTAAAAATGAACTACTTCTGATCATGTTTTTTGCACTACTTGATGTTTGTTTCCCCTTGACCAAACAGTAAGATCAGAGTTATAGCTTGTGGCTTAGTCAAAATCCCTGGGTGGGCGCATTGTCTGTCCATCAATAGGTAGTGTACATTTGTACGTACTGTATGAATGTCCCAAAAATCTTGCAGTTATTATTCCCTGCTCCTTTACTAAATGACCTGGAGTCACCAAACTTCATACAAATGTTTATTGGGATGAAAAGTTATGCACTAGGGTTTTCATATTATATCAGATCATTGAAATTACAGTCATGAATTTTAACTTAGTCAAAATGAAGGTTTTCTGTATGGCTAGGTTTTGGCACACACTGCTCCTAAAACAATTGACACAGAGTCACCAAACTTTACACAAATGTGAACTGAGACAAGAAGATGTGCATGTGGTTTTTAGTTGTTTTATCACGGCGGGAACAACTGAGTCGTGGTCTTTGACTTAATTAAAATGCAGGTTTTCCACTTCATTTTGATGTTGAAATCCAGCAATAGTCTAGACTTTGATTTAGTGTTGAAAACTCAGTAATAACATTCACTCCATGGTACTTGAGCATTATAATAGGATTATTTGTATATACAGTAATGTGATCCAGAATGCCAGATTTGCTTGAATCTTGCATCGGATCAATACGTGCGAGCACGAGTATGATTTGAGCTCGAGGAGAGCCAATCTGGATGACATAACTATGATAATAACCCTTTTATTACAGGGCTACCAAGTGCTACATCATTTGTAGTTTGTCATTATGAATAACTGATATTGTTTCTTAACAAAAAAATCAAGCTTTCTGCCAAACATGAGCACTATATCTCAAAATTGTGTGTAACTTACGTTTGAAGATTTGTTTTTGTCCACTGTTTAACCCATTTCATTCTGGATACACCTTTTGGTGTAGTTACCCTTTTCATTCTGGATACACCTTTTGGTGTATGTCGGTCAATTTATGTACTGCATGTATTGTTTCTGTTAAAATATGCATTTTATACTGAAAATAAGGCATTTAAAGTTATAATTTTCTTTATCAAAATTAAATTCCCCATCTTATGGTTAAACTTTTGAAACTGTATTTTAATTATTGAGTTAATTATAACAATGTAAAAACTGACATGAAAGTAAAAATAATTACGCTCATGAAAATATTACTCTGTAAAACTTTTTTTCTCTCCTAGCCTCATCATTTAACCAAAACATATGATGTAGCACATCAATTTAATCTGCTAAATGTAAGCAATCTCACTGTGTAGAAATGATGATGATTTATTGCTTAAGGGCGTAAAATTTGGCACATTTTATGACCCCCTTGTAGGGGACAGAAAGCAATGATCTGACAGTTGAAAAACAATGTATGTAGGATTAATTTTAATGTTACTTAGGTCATTATATCAGTTATGCTATTGTTTATTGTCTCTGACCACAAGTGGTCACTTTGCACTTGTTAATTGTAATTTTTAGCCCCAAGGGGATCTGGAGCAATCCAAGTTTGGTGGTGTTAGTGAAATTTTGATATCACACTCCTCATGTATATTTATATGATAATTATCTTTAAAGTGAATGGATCTTAATTTTTTTTCACCACTGAATTAAGCATTAAAATTGCAACAGATCATACATTTACATTATTATGATAAGATTATTCTTTCTACCTGAAAAATGGATAAGAATGTTGATTTTTCCAAAGAAAATTTTAAGAAAAAAAATTCCTAAGATTTATAACCTGTCTTTATTACATAAAATTTGTCGTTTATTTTAAAAGTTCTTGAATGAAAATTACACCAATACGTAGATAATTTTATATGCTTTAAAAAAATGTACACTTCTGTTATGTTATAAGTAAAATAATTATCATTAGGTACAATTTTTTATTGCCATGTATACATTTTTTTCGAAGTCCTAGTCACAGCTGATAAGTGCTTCAGATATTGAGACTATCATATCTGATTACCTTCCAGAATGAAATGGGTTAAACGCGAAAAAAGTCTAAGTGACGTTTCATTCAAGTTGTTTATAATTTCATTGAAGAAACCTATATATGCTTAAAGTATATGAGTAATAACTATTTCAACTGAAACTGTGATCATCAAAAAAACTGCACTTACACCTTTTTCACATTTAAATATTTTCACATTTTCCTTGTTTTCTTAGCGAGAAACTGTTCTAAGTGACATTTTTACCAAAATCTCCCTTTTAAGTGAAGCAATTAAAACAACTGCAATATGTGGTTATGCAGCAAGTGACTTTTTACATAAAGTCAAGAAACTGGTAAGTATAGTATGGTTTAAATAAAATGGGAATGTTTTTTCCCTCTCCTGTAAAATTATGGAAAATGCACTTAGACTAGTTTCGCGTTCAGCCCTCGAAATGTTCACCACCATGAGCTACCCTTGTTTTTAGAATTACTTCCCTTTGTTGGTACTATAAAAAGCTAATTAGCTCGTCTAATTTTGGAAAAAAGACGAGCTATTGTCGTCACTTGATTGTCGTCGTCTTAGTCGTTGTCGTAGTCGTTGTTGTGGGCGTTGGTTAAGTTTTGCGTTTAGGTCACTTTCATGGAAACAATCAAAGCTATCACTTTGAAACTTGGTAAACTTGTTCATCTAATACCCTTCTTCACATTGTATCCTAAAGATGCTGAGTCAGACCTGTTTTTTAGGGTAAAAAGAATGAATTTTGATGGATTTTGGTTGATTTGAGAATTGGACACATCTACTTCATTTTAAGCTCATCTGGCACAAAGTGCCAGAGTGAGCTATTAGGATCACTCACCGTCCGGGGTCTGTCGTACGTCGTCCGTCCGTCGGTCCACTATTTCCTTCTAACGACATCTCCTCTGAAACCACTGGGCCAATGTTGATGAGACTTTGCAGGAATGTTCCTTGCATGAAGCTTTATCAAAGTTGTTCAAATATTTCCATTCCATGCAGAACTCTGGTTGCTATGGCCCCTGGGTCAAAATTGACCCCGCCCGGGGGGTCACTTGGTTTTACGTAGGCTTATATAGGAAAAACTTAAAAAATATTCTTCTCTGAAACCACAAGGCCTAGAGCTTAGGTATTTTGCATGTGGCATTGCCTAGTAGACCTCTACAACGATTGTTAAAATTATGACCCCCGGGTCAAAATTGACCCCGCCTGGGGGGTCACTTGGTTTTACATAGGCTTGTATAGGAAAAACTTAAATAATATTCTTCTCTGAAACCACAAGACCTAGAGCTCAGATATTTAATACGTAGCATTGGTTAGTAGACCTCTACCAAGATTGTTAAAATTATGACCCCCGGGTCAAAATTGATCTTGCCCGAGGGTTAATCGGTTTACATAGGCTTATATAGGAAAAGCTTTAAAAATCATCTTCTCTGAAACCACAAGGTCTAGAGATTAGATATTAGGCATGTAGAAATGCCTAGTGGATCTCTACTAAGATTGTACAAATCATAACCTGGTCAATATTAACCCTACCCGGGAGTGGGGGAGGTCACTTGATTTCATATAGGCTTATATAGGGAAAACTTTGAGCAACCACAAGGCCGACAGGCAGAGAATAGATATTTAAAATGTTACTTAGCATTATGTTGTGGACCTCTACAAATTATTTTAGAATCATGACCCCTTGTATTATAGCCAATGTAGTCAGGTGAGCGATATAGGGCCATCATGGCCCTCTTGTTTGTTAGATTGATTTCAAATTTTTCACAAATACTAAATGGATAATGTACTTCAACACATCAAACGGGTGTCTGAGTCACACATTTGGAATAGGAGGGGGAGAGGGGGGGGATATTTTAGTATTTTTGGACTTTGTCATTTTTATCTAGTCTGATTTTTAAGTTTTGCGTTTGGGTCACTTACATGCACACTATCAAAGCTATCACTTTCAAACTTGGAATACCTGTTCACTATTAAATGTACAATAGAATAAAGGAAGTTTTTTACAAGTTACATAACCCTCAGGGTTTCGACTGGCCCTTAATTATCTTTGGCCACAATTGTATACAGTGGTATGCAAGGGGGAGGGTCCGGGAGGGGTGTCCCCCTCCTGTCTTTAAAAAAAACATTTTACAGACCAAAAAGATAGCATTTGAAGTATGCTGAATACCTGTATTAGCTGAGTAACAACTTGTATTAAGGCCAGAAACACACATCATTCTTGAGGCCTTGGAAGCTAATAATGCCCTGTCACATGCATTTAACATGTTGTTTTTTTTTCTAAAAAAATCAGTCTCAGTCCCCAGGAAGCTCCTGGAATTAAGCCTTTTAAACACATTTCAAAGCCTTTCCTGACATGTAATCGACAAAAAAAAGAAGCAAAGTCTGTTTTACATCATAATTCTTATCAGCATTTAATGTATTTGCTGGATTATTGCCCCTTCTTAACGTAGAAAGTTTCACACACACAATATTTTTGTAACAGTAAACATAATGCAACCAAACTTGGTGTATAGGAAGAATATCTTTAATTGGATTGTATTTTAAGGCTCCTGGGGTCAAGGTCACTGTTACTAAAAATAGGAAAACTGTAATATATTCAATATCTTTAGTTACAGTTGACATAATGTAACCAACTTTTGTTTCGTGAGTATTTATGAAGATAGGGTTGGCTTTTAAGGCTCCTGAGGTCATTGTCAAGGTCACTAACTAAAAATAGAAAAAACAGTAATATGTTCAATATCTTAAGTTACAATTGACATAATGTAACTAAATTATTAAGTGTGTAATACATATAAATAAAGACTTTTAAATTAATTGGGATTGTGTTTGGGGCTCATGGGGGTCAAAGTCCAGGTTTTTTTCTAAAAATAGAAAACTTGGAAAAAAACAATATCTTTAGTTGCAATTGAGTTATTATGACAAAACTTAGTGTCTAGTTATAATTATGAAAACCTTTTGTGGGATTGTGTTCTGGGGTCAAGGTCAAGGACACTGTTACTTAAAAAATGGTGATAAATAAACTTAAAAGGATAAAATCAGACCAGCGTCTGGCACCCGCAGGCGGTGCTCTTGTATTGTAACTTTTTTAGAAAAAAATCGAGACCACTTTTCTGTGGTACAACATGCATGTTACATCCAATATTTAAGTGTATTTTGACCTATCTCTACTTGGTAAGGAGTTAGTCCTTTTGACAGCTGGCGGGCTCGACATGTTGCACGTGGGCATCTAGTTGTTTCATGTTTTTTTGGCAAAGGGCACTGCATGGCAGGTCAAATCAAACAGACTCGACTACAGGAAGCAGAATTTATCTACAGGAAGTTACAATTTTACTGGTTGATTCAAATTGTAAGGCATGATGGCAATGATTTGAATATGTTTAGGAAATTCTAGTGAAAGGAATATTTTTGTAGCTTCAAACTTTTGTGCTGAAAAGGACAGTTAAACATATGCAAAATGTACAATACAAACGCATGTACAATGTATCTTTTGTGTAGATTTGATAAATGCAGGGCATTCTTACAATAATACACTAGCTGATGCTAGAAAGTGGTTGACATTAGGAATTATGCAGCAAAGGTAATTTTATAATTGGTTCTATATATTAAGACTTTCAGGTGTAGCAACTGTTGAAGCTAAGTAATATATGATTATCATAAGTATAATTATTAAAACCCTGACATTGCTAAATTTCTAAAATTGACTTGTTCATCCATCAATTTGGACAGTACTAGTTGTTCAAACATTTGTTTACTGAAATAGCAAATATTGGAGATCATGATCATCACAGCACTGATCATGATCTGCACTGGTCACAAAGACAATATTATTTGCTTCATCATTGTAAGAGTTAAATTCAAATCACAGTAGCTACAACAGCAAACTTTTCATCAAATTTCATAAATTGGTTCATATTGCATGAAAATGTTTTGGTGTTTTCGCTGTGTAACAGACACAATCTTAATCTCATTAAGGACAGCCCATGTGTTGATTTAACATCCACTACACAGACCAGTTATTTTCCAGTTTTTGATGATGTCACTTTACTGACATTTAACTGTATTCTTATGTAAACCAGTTATTTTCCAGTTTTTGACAATGTCATTTTACTGGATTTATACTTCTCTTTTTAATAAACCAGTTTTATGCCAGTTTTTTTTATGTCATTTAACATATTTCGGCTCGTTTAACTGGCATTTAACTGAAGTTTGACCGGATTTTAACTGGATTTTAACTGAAAACTGGAAAATAACTGGTTCATTTGCATACTAACATCATTATCACACATTTGTAATTTCTTGGTAATGTCAAAGATTTTTAACTAGCTTTTAACTGGAAATTAACTGAATTTCAAATAACTGGAATAAAACTGAAAAATAACTTCAGTTTGTTTTTGCTAAGGGAAGCTGAGACAGTTTGATGATATCATTTCATGGAATAAATTGACGCCTTAAACATGTTAAAAAAATACATGTAAGGTCTTAAGTGTTACTTACGACCTTTTACGAACCATACATATTCGGAATCTGCATTAAAGGCGCATCTAACATACCCATTTTCAAGGCGGTAGCCGTGTTTTATGTTGACCAAAATTGAAGCAGAAAAAGGTCGTAAGTAAGAACTGTTATAGTGAATTTGTAAAAGAAATAGGATGTTTTACATTGGTTTCTGTAGGAAAAGCTTACAAACCTTCTCCACATGGCCAAGAGCTTAGATATTTAGTATACAGCACTGTCTAGTGGACCTCTACCAAGATTGTTCAAATATTGCCCCTGGGGTCAAAATTTACCACATCCAGGGAGTCACTGATTTTCATATAGACTTATACAGGAAAAACTTTAAAATTCTTCTTCTCAGAAACCACAAGGCCTATAGCTTAAATATTTAGTATGAATCATTATCCGGGGTCAAAATTTACCCTACTTGTGGGGTCACTTGCTATAGGCAAAACTTTGAAAATCTTTTTCTCCAAAACCTAGAGCTTATATATAAATATATATTTACCATCAACATCTGAGGAAACAATCCCTATAATCTGTTTAGATTTTTGACAGATTTATGCCCCTTTTTAACTTATAATTTTTATTAAAGATTTTTATAAAGTCAAATATCTTCAATACTATCAAAGGTATTGACTTGAAACTCAAAATATATGTTTACCATCAACATCTACACCCGGAGAAACAACCATAACTCTGTTTTGATTTTGCCTTGATTTATTTTTGACAGATTTATGCCCCTTTTTAACTTAGAATTTTGCTTTAACCACACTATTAATATATGAAAATACTCTAAATGGCTTACTTTTTGCAATGTCATAAAATAATTATGCAGCATGTAGCCGTTTAAATTCTTTTTGATTTTATGCATATCAATTTTAAAACTATTCAAAGTTATTCATAGTTAAATAAAGAAGGTCATGAATTTCTTTGAAATTCTTAGACAATTACACAATATACCAGGGGCGTATCTGCCCATACACCTATACGCCCGTGCGTATAAATAGAATAACGGCTTGAAAAAATGAAAATTATTCTAAGAAAAAAAAAAATCCAATAAAAATCGAACCCTTACCCGGGGTAGGGGTAATCTTTACACCCCTGACGAATTATAACACATTTCAAACACTACAGATAATAAAACATTCTTATACAATTTTATGAGATTTCATCTTCAATATTCAGTTCCTTTATTTTTTCTAAACGTCTTGAAAATTTTGTATGATATCGCTGTTTATATACGGTATCCGAATGATGTTGGTAAACAAATTCTCCTGAGCGGAAATGTTTTAAATGTCGTCTCCAACCTATCCTGATGTTTTTAAAAACATATCTGAGGAGCACCATGGTAACAGAGCATCTGATACATCTGATTGATGATTGTCCGTCGTCCGTCAACATTTTGATTCAAATGACATCTCCTCTGAAACCACTAGGCCAATGTTGATGAAACTATGCCGGAATGTTCCTTGCACAATTATTAAAAGAATTCCATTCCATGCAGAACTCTGAATGCTATGGCAACAAATAGGAAAAAACTTTAAAAATCTTCTTCTTTGAAACCACAAGGCCTAGAGCTAAGATATTTAATACATGGCATTGGCTAGTGGACCTCTACCAAGATTGTTCAAATTATGCCCCTGGAATTAAAATTGACCTTGCCTGGGAGTCACTTAGTTTTACATAGGCTTATATAGGAAAAACTTTAAAAATCTTCTTCTCTGAAACCACAAGGCCTAGAGCTTAGATATTTGGCATATAGCATTGGCTAGTAGACCTCTACCATAGATTGTTAAAATTATGCCCATGGGATCAAAATTGACCTAGCCCGGGGGTCACTTGGTTTTACATAGGCTTAATCTTACCAAACAAACTTATATGTCACATATAAGCCATTTTTATAATTATGTAACTTATGCTTCACACAGAAAATTTACCTACAAGTCACATAGTTGGGACTTATAAGTATTTTAAATGCAAATTAGATGTATGTGAAGTATATGTGACATATATGTTACAAACAGTGTATGGTTTTACTAATAAGCCACATATAAGTCACTTATATGTGACATATAAGTCACTTATATGGGACATATAGGTCAAATGTATGTGACATATTACATAAAGTTATGTGTGACATATAAGTCACATATAAGTCATTCATTACAATAACTTATAAGTGACTTATATATGACATATAAGTAAAAACAGATGCAGCACAAAAATGAGAATATAACGTTATTCACAAAAATAATGATTTCAGTAAATTTATACAAAATTTTATTCATCACAATGTTCAGTAAGAGGAACAAAAACAACAGGAACAAATGTACACCAAAAAACCCTAATGTTTTTTTTTCTTGATTTGTATCTACATATAGATAGCATTGTTTTTGTGTCAATCTTTTTTGCAGGCAGTTCTAAAAACTGCCCTGGCATCAGCGCATGTCTGGTTGATAGCTTGCACCACATCCTTTTCTGGACATTTACGCGTTTCCCACACATATCCTAAAAGAAAAAGATGTGAACATAACTCAGTGAATAACTGACAAGAAACATTCATCATAACTTGATTTTTTTCATTCAAACCTGTTTTAAAAGACAACCTTAAAATGAAAACTTTCCTATGAAGGACACATAGATGGACAGAAAGATGATCGATGTGATTTCTGCATGCAGCCTAATTAATTTAACACTATCTTTCTATTGGCCTTATAAACTGCATGATTTAATTTGAATTTATTTTGAAACATTCGGTTGGTATGTAAATATAATGAGCAGACACCTTGCATATGCAAAAATGGGTAAATCATCAGAATACTTTTCTCTGTGATTCTGAAATATGTAATTCAAAGTTTAAGATTCATATGATATATTTAAAAATAATAATATCTCAAAATCGGACGTTCGATTGAGTATTCGTTGCCATCCCTAATAATAATTACTTTTGGAAGAATATTTATTGTTGAATACATGTATAGGTATAACGTAGACGGTATATCGAATGAAAAAAGATGATGATCTCAGCAAAAAAACGTACCTATTGTCTGTTTCTCATCAAGGAGATAGTTGTATTGCTTGTATCCATTGATCCTGAACCCAAACAACTGGACTTTCCGTGGCTGTATAAAAAAACGTGGGACCCTTCTCCCGTGAATTGTGAGGTAATTTCAGGTACTGACTGAAGTCAAATGTGTAATGTACCATGTTGTAGTCAGGCAAAGGCAAGAGCTGCTGAAACATTTTGGTTGAATCCTTTACACATTGTTCGTATACGGCCCTTTCTGAACGTGCGCCAATCACATGCTGATGGTATTTTCCTGTTGCAGATAATTTATCATCCTCGTTTCTTGCTAACGATATTTCTTGGCGGAAGTCGTCGCACTTTTTGCACACATCCTCACGATCGATCGAGGATTCATTATCTTAATATGAGGCACGCACCTGTTCCATAAATCTTTAAATGTTGTTAGTCCAACACTACGTTTGTCATTTTGCAAGCAGGCGGTTAAATACTCTTTATGTATTGAGAGTTTAGTGTTTGATGCAGGAAGATAAATTGGAGGGATACCATCACGTCCTCTGGGCGGTGTCGGTTGAGGAAGTCCTTCTTCAGCTGCATAAATAACAAGAAACTGTACGGCATCTTTAATCACTTCCCTAGGAAGATTATTATTTGACTGTTTTCCTGTTAAACCATAAACACGAGGTATAACACCCCGTTCGATAATATGTTTTAGTATGCTTTCTAGAGTCCTTTTCCCAATGTCAAAAATCAAAAGAAATGCATTTCGACATACCTTCTTTCCTTCATGAGTATACTCCCATCTTCTTCGTTTTGCACCGTCTTCACATCTAGCATTCGAAGCTACTTTATAAATTGTTCCCATTATATACATTTCTTTCTCGTTTCTTTCCATTTCACGCAAATTCAACACAATGTCATGATCAAGTAGTTTTCTCTCATTAAATTGATTAAAGCATTGTTTGCTACAGTCACAACCATTACGGATTTGATCCTGGATCATTTCGAGATCACTCTGAGGGTAATCAGGATATGCAGATGAAACTGTAGCAGGATTATTCTCGTGTTCAGCAGGTATGTATGGTGTAGCCAAATACATGTACTGTTCTACACGATCGTCCAAGTTTAAGTTCCTGAAAATTAAGGTTTTCATGATGAATTAAGAGCACATAAAAAGGATAGTAAGGCCAAAATTAAAAATTTGTTTGTTTGTAGTGCTCCGACAGACTCATCTAAATAGCCCCGACTCAAAATGTTTTTAGACCTTCGGGGTGACAATTTTTTTTGTACGATTTGTAACTCCGCTCCGTAGTTAACAGCACTTTCCGCTACATTTTTGCCATTTCGATTTTTTATACGCACATCGGGATACTCCGCGTTTATCTGTTGCAAAATGGCAGCCTCCATAATGAAAGATGTTACTTTATCAGTGTCGGATAATCTGATAAATAAACGTAAAGAGAACACCTCTTGTTCGGTAAAAGATGCTACTAGTCTTTTATTTTTCTGTTCTATGTTTTACGAACACTGCCACTCATTAAAAGAAGTTCATTTTTTCAAATAAAATTTCCGCCTATCCGCAATTTAAAAAAAAGCGAACGCTAGTCTGCAGGTACGCGCACACAGGTGTATGTTCAGTCTTGGTGCCCATAAAAAAAACAAAACAAAAAAAAACAATTAGAACCACTACTTTAATTCTTAAACGAAAAAAGAAAATTAAGATTTTGTTTTTCTATATGTATATTGATATATTGAAAAGGTCTCTATGTTGCCCGTAACGCTATGGGGGTTTACTAGCACACGCTGTGAACAACCAAAATACCCAGTGCAGTACCAATGCACGCTTTCTCGCTGCCGTTTTCACATCGGACATTTAGCATTTTGTAAACAATCATAGTCTGCTTAGTCTACAGCTTTGTAGAACTTACATTTGAAGTCAAACACGCCAATTTCCTAGACACTGGTAAAACATCGTCCACAAGCGGCCATTTTGTTGAAAACGAAAGTAGAAAAACCTATAACGTACTGTTCGGCACTACTGGTTCCCGACGACTAGGTTCACTATACAGGTGAGAACGGCAACCATTCCATTATTGTTTACTTTGGAAATTTTACACCATACAGTATACATATATGTACATAATGATACGGTAAGCACTACAAACAATTTTTTTTTTTAATAATGGCCCCAATAACAGAAAAAAGCTGTGTTAAAAATTTGTCTCACCAAAAAAAAAAAAAATTCCGGGCGTAAGGATTGAACTCACACCTGCGCGTTTGTTAAGCGGCGATACCTTTCACTGTACTAATCTTTATATATACTTAACTTTTCTCGCGCCTTTTTATTTGGTCAAAAATAAAATCCCGATGAGTGCATTTTGTAGCATTAAAATAAGTTTGCATACATAATTTCAACAACCTGTCCATTTGTAGTGATACTTAACACCACGAGCAAACATGAAACTGTACATATTAACTTTGAGTAGATCTAGATCTACTGTATACTGTATTGTGAATGACACCTGATTATGCTGATTTTGCATGTAGATCTATCCGTTATGATAATTTTTTATGCCTAGATGTACATGTACAATAAAGTAACTGTGATATGTATAACATAAATAAACGACACAATGGTGATCGGAAAATATTTTGCGGGATTTTTGCACAAAATAACAGTACATTTTAGCAGGTTACAATCATCTGCAGGGCATCAGTTCTGTGGGAAGGCACTTGTTTAATGTTAATTGACTTTCTATTTTTTCATAATACAACTTACCTCGAAAGTATCCATTCTGTCTGTCTACTTTTCTACGCATGTAAACATACGGGCGCCGCCATTTTGTAAGCACTTGTTTTGCTTTGACGTCATTACTCGCTTACGTCATAATTACGATAAGCCTCATTTTAACTTAATTATATTGTTTTTTTTTAGCGATCTTTACAATGACGCCATCAAATACTGACGGGATAAGCTTTGCTGTCAATTCTGTGGCTAGTCTTACTTGCATAAATCAACCATATGCAGGCAGTCAAATATGGATTTTTGATTCTGTAAAAGTTGCTGAGTGTGGACTTATTTCATGTGTCGAAAATTTGACGAATTCTTCCAGATTCTCATTCATGAACAATATAAGTGCTGGCATTTTCGTCTTTAATATTGATCACGTGCTTAAAACAGATGACACCAAAGTTATTGAATGTTATGACAAGACGGTCTCTGCTACAATTAGCTTTACTCTAAATGTAGAAGGTAAGCTTTTTAGCTCGTCTGTTTCAGACAGATGAGCTCATGTCATAGCTTCCTCGGCGTCCTGCGTCGTCATCCTGTGTCGTATATATGGTTATGTTTTTGTCCATTTTTTCTCAGTCAAATTAGAGCTTTGAATTTTCATATAGTTGTCTGACATCATCGTAGCAACAAGATGACCAAGTTTCATAATTATTGACTTCATTTTGTCAAAGTTATGCCCCTTTTTATGCCCCCGAATGGTGGCTTATTAAAATCGCACCGTCCGTCCGTCTGTGCGTCCAGCCTTACATTTCTTCGTGTCCGGACTGTAACTTTGTCATGCATTGAAAGCTTTTAAAATAACTTGGCACAAATGTGCAGCACTTCAAGACAGTGTCTCGTGTGCAAGACCAATATCCCTACCTCAAAGGTCAAGGTCACACTTAGAGTTTGAAGGTAATGGAATCCTGTATATATGCACACATTTGTGTCCGGACTGTAACTTTGTCATTCATTGAAGGATTTAAAAAAAAACTTAGCATAAATGTCTAGCACATCAAGACGACGTATCCCGTGCAAGACCCACGTCCCTACCTTAAAGGTCAAGGTCACACTTAGAGTTTGAAGGTAATGGAATCCTGTATATATGCACACATTCGTGTCTGGACTGTAACTTTGTCATGCATTGAAGGATTTTAAAATAACTGGGCACAAATGTCTAGCACATCAAGACGATGTGTCGCATGCAAGACTCATGTCCCTATCTCAAATGTCAAGGTCACACTTAGATTTTGAAGGTTATGAAATCCTGTATATATATGCACACATTCTTGTCCGGACTGTAACTTTGTCATGCATTGAAGGATTTAAAAATAACTGGGCACAAATATTCAGCACATCAAGCCGATGTGCTGCGTGCAAGACCCACTCCCTATCTAAAAGGTCAAGGTCACACTTAGAGCTTATAGGTAATGGCATCCTGTATATTATGTATACATTTGTGTTGGGACTGTAACTTTGTCATGCATTGATTCATTTTAAAATAAGTTGGTACAAATGCTCAGCACATCAAGATAATGTGTTGTGTGCAAGAACCATGTCCCTTAGTAACCTCAAAGGTCATGGTCACACTTAGTGTTTAAAAGTAATGGAATACTGTATGCATGGTAACTCTGTCATGCATGGAAGGATTTTAAAAAGATAGCACAATTATTGAGCACATGGAGAGGACACAGACTGTGAGACACCTCTTTAGGGGGCATTCGTCACTTATGAGGGACAGCTCTTGTTAAGTCAGAATTTTAATTAAGTTATTTGTTAAAATCCACTTTTACTTAGTAACCATTCAAGGTAGAGGTTTGAAAGTTAAAATAGTTGTCTTGTATTATGGTAGGTTGCATGGAGAGGAAACTCAAGGAGACTTTTTAATTTTTTTATATATTTTTTTTTGATATTTAGCTCACCTAGCACGAAGTGCTAGAGTGAACTATTAGGATCGCATTCCATCCGGCGTCCGGTTTCTCTGAAACCAGTAGGCCAATGATGATATGACTAGGCAGGGATGTTCCTTGTATGAAGCACTTTCATAGTTGTTCAAATAATTCCATTCCATGCAGAACTCTGGTTGCTATGGCAAAAGAAAGGAAAACAATTTAAAAATCTTCTCAAGAACAGGACAGCCTAGAGCTTAGATATTTGGCATGTGACATTACCTAGTGGACCTCTGCCAAGATTGTTCAAATTATGACCCCCGGGTCAAAATTGACTCTGCCCGGGGGGTGACTTGTTAGCTCACCTGGCACAAAGTTCCGTCCGGCATCCGTCGTCCTTCCGTCCGTCCGTCCACCATTTCCTTCAAACGACATCTCCTTTGAAACCACTAGGCCAATGTTGATGAAACTATGCAGGGATGTTCCATGCATGAAACTCTATCAACATTGTTCAAAGAATTCCTTTCCATGGAGAACTCTGGTTGGTACGGCAACAAATAGGAAAACCTTTAAAAATCTTCTTAGATATTTGGCATGTAGCATTGCCTAGTAAACTTCTTCAGAATTTGTTCAAATCATACCCCTGGGGTAAATATTGGCAACGCCCAGGGGGTCACTTGTTTTACAAAGACGTATATGATAAAACCTATTTGGTATGTTAAACATTGTCTAGTGGTTTTCCACCTACTTTGTTAAAATCATGCCTCTTGGGTCAAAACTGACCACACCCATCAGGCAAGTTGACTTGTATTCAGGTGAGCGATATAAGGCCATCATGGCCCTCTTGTTTTTCCATAGGCTTACATAGTAAAACCTTTAAAAATCTTCTTCTCTGAAACCACAAGGCCAAGAGCTTATATGTTTAGCATGTGGCATAACCTAGTGGACCTCTACCAAGTTTGTTCAAATTACAACCCCTTGGTTAAAATTGACCCCGCACAGGGGTCACTTGTAAGCTCACCTGGCACAAAGTGCCAGAGTGAGCTATTAGGATCGCATTCTGTCCGGCATACGTCTTACGTATGTTAACATTTTCCTTCAAACAACATCTTCTCTGAAACCTCTGGGCCAATGTTGAATAAACTTGACAGGGGTGTTCCATGCAGAACTTTGGTTGCTAAAGCAACAAATAGGAAAAACTTAAAAAAATTTCTTCTCCAGAACAGGAAGACTTAGAGCTTACATAATTATTTAGCATGTGGATTTGCGTAGAGGACCTCTACCAAGATTGTTCAAATTATGACCCCCCAGGTCAAAATTGACCCCGCCCAGGGGGGTCACTTATTTTTACATAGGCTTTTATAGGAAAACTTCTTTTCTAAACCCATAAGGCCTAGAGGTTAGATATTTAGCATTGCTTAGTGGACTTGTACCAAGATTGTTCAAATCAAACCAAATCACTTATTTTTACATAGGCTTTTATAGGAAAACTTTTTTAAGCTTCGCCAGGGTGAGCTTTTCTAATGGATGATTGTCCGTCGTCCGTCAACATTTTGATTCAATGACATCTCCTCTGGAACCACTAGGCCAATGTTGATGAAACTATGCCGGAATGTTCCTTGCATGAAGCTCTACCAAAGTTGTTCAAAGAATTCCATTCCATGCAGAGCTCAATTTGCTGTGGCAACAAATAGGTAAACCTTTAAAAATCTTCTTCTCTGAAACCACAAGGCCTAGAGCTTAAATATTTGGCATGTAGCATTGTCAAGTGAACCTCTACAAAAATTGTTCAAATTATGACCCGGGATCAAAATTGACCCCGCGCAGTCGGTCACTTAGTTTTGCATAGGCTTCTTTAAGAAAAACTTTAAAAATCCTCTTCTCTGAAACCACAAGGCCTAAAGCTTAGATATTTGGCATGTAACATTTGCTAGTGGACCTCTACCAAGATTGTTCAAATTATGACCCGGGATCAAAATTGACCCCGCACGGGGGGATCACTTAGTTGTACAGAGGCTAATATAGGAAAAACTTAAAAAATCTTCTCTGAAACCTCAAGGGCTATAGAGCTGAGATATTTGGCAAGTAGCATTGCCTTGTAGACCTCTTCAAAGTTTGTTTAAATTAGATATATAACAATGTCTAGTGATCTTCCACCAGGCAAGAGGACTTGTACCAAGATGAGCGATATATGGCCATCTGGACCCTCTTGTTAGATATGTAGCATGTATAGCATTGCCTAGTGGCCCTCTACTAAGATTGTTCAAATCATTAAGGGAATTTTTTTTTTTAATTCTCTGAAACCACAAGGCTTACAGCTTAGATATTTACCATGTAGCATTGCAAGGTCGACCTTTACCAAAATTGTTCAAACAATGACCCCTTAGTCAAAGTTGAACGTGCCCTTTGGTGTCACTTAATTTTGTATTTTTCTTGTCCGGAGCATAACTTATATAGTGCTGAAGGAAATTACTTGAAACTTAATACAGTGATAGAGTACAATGAGGGGAAGTGCAGTGCCCAAGAACCATAACTCTATCTTGCCTAATTTTTGAAATACTCCCCTTTGTTACATTTTCTTGCTTTTTCTTGTCCGGTGCATAACTCCACACTGTATCGGCAAAACGCACTGGCTCCAATTTAACGATAATGCTCCGACTAACGTAACGAACCGGCTCCAATAAAAAAATGGCTGATTTACGGTATAACAGATTCGTGTGTTTTATATGGTAAATCGCAACTTCTGAAGAAACGAATACTCTTACGGAATGCTCACTTCTTTCCTGCATGGCCGTAGCTAGTCGGCTGTTTCAGACATCGATGTACCAACACTTTACCGATATGCTATTTTTATAAGCAGAACTTACCCATTTAAAAATACAACGATTCAGGCTCCAATTGACGATACAACGAATATGCTCCAATTTGTGTTTCTCGGATCATTTTCACAGACGTTTTTTAACAATTACAAATAAACAAAATGTTGAGTTTTATGTCACCTTAATTGCACCCACTCTCTTTAAAAAATAATTTAAAGGAGAACATCGCTCATCCAGGGGTTGCGAGTTCGAGCCCCACTGGGGTCACGACCGTACCTCCTCATATGACACCAGTACTTTTTTTCCATGAAGTAGACTCGAGTGTGACTCCAAGCTTCACGCTTTCTATACAATCGAGCCAAATAAATAAGTATAAACTAACATTGAAGTATTTAAAGTACTTCCTAAAATTACAGGATTCATGGATACCGTATACCACTCTGCTCGGTTTGTTAGTGATAAACTGAAAAACATTTACGTATTGTCTACCTTGACTATGTCGCTGTAGAGCTACAGAATTTAGGCATATAAATAAATCACCGTAATTGTTTTCTTCCATTTCTACCTTGACTAATTGGGCAAATATTCTACTTTTGAATGGTTTTATGCAATTTTTAATAATGGCTTAAATGCTACAGTACTATTCAGTAGATATCAAGTGCCAGTACCTTTGCTATTTTGTATTTGACCAGAATAAACTCAACACGAACTGGCTGGGTGAGAGTTTATCGCAATAAGAACACTGAGGCAAAAAAGCTCAGATAGATTATATTGAGGTCGTGTACAATGTCACAGAAAGATGATAAAGCATGAATAGCGAATGCAAAATCATATACTTTTTCAACCGTCGCTTTCCAAATTTTCATAAGATGACAATTTCGATTTTAGTCTAAGCTGCATGTGATTATTGATAGCGGTCAAAACGCTAGGTCAAATACAACCTTAAAGCTGTTCGCTCTCAGATTTTCATAAAAAAATAATTTCTTCAAACTGTATGTAAATAACGTATTTTAGAACATACATGGTGATATAAAAAGGCTCCAGTATAAACTCATGTTACGTACATCTCTAAATTTTGAAAAATACGCTATCAAATTCAAAAGCGTTGCAAACACTTTTGAAATTTCAATATAACATATAGTGTAGCGGTGCCGTGTAACCGACCTTTTCAATCGATTTCTGCGAATTCGTACCTAGATTTTTGCTTTCTTTAATTCTAGCCTTTAGTTTTATACTGATGAATAAGAATGTCAATGTTTTTGCGAGAGCGAGCAGCTTTAAACACTGTGTCCATGAATCCTGCCATTTTGGAAAGTATTTTGAACATTTAAAAGTTCTGAGTTAAACTTTCAATTTTTCACTAAGAAAACACATAAATTTGTCCGATAAGAGTTACTTTTATATTTGTAATTGTTCAAAAACGTCTTTGAAAATGATCCGAGAAACACGAATTGGAGCATTTTCGTTGTATCGTCAATTGGAGCCTGAATCGTTGTATTTTTAAATGGGTAAGTTTTGCCTATAAAAATAGCAGATCGGTAAAGTGTTGGTACATGCTTACGACATTTGACCCAAAGTTACATACCAGTGCAGATCTTTTATGCTAAACACCTTAACTTCGATAATTTTGAGCAAAAGCAATGCATTTTGCGTGTGTTTTGCACTTTTTACCGTTGAATCCTCTGCATTCAACTTGCATTACTTTCACACGCATCGATGTCTGAAACAGCCGACTAGCTACGGCCATGCAGGAAAGAAGTGAGCATTCCGTAAGAGTATTCGTTTCTTCAGAAGTTGCGATTTACCATTTAAAATACACGAATCTGTTATACTGACTTGGGTTTTGTTTACTAAATCAGCCATTTTTTATTACGTTAGTCGGAGCATTATCGTTAAATTGGAGCCAGTGCGTTTTGCCGATACAGTGTGAACTCCAAAAGTACTAAAAGGAATTACTTGAAACCTGATACAATGATAGAGTACAATGATGGAAAGTGCAGTGCCCAAGAACAATAATTCTATCTTGCCTAATTTTTGTCCGGTGCATAACTCCAAAAGTACTGAAGGGATTTACTTGAAACTTAATACAGTGATAGAGAACAATGAGTGGAAGTGCAGAACCCAAGAACCATAACTCTCTCTTGCCTTTTTAGCTCACCTGGCTTCGCCACGGTGAGATTTTCTGATGGATGATTGTCCGTCGTCCGTCAACATTTTGATTCAAATGACATCTCCTTTGAAACCACTAAGCCAATGTTGATGAAACTATGCAGGGATGTTCCTTGCATAAAGCTCTACCAAAAAACCATGTAGAACTCTGGATGCTATGGCAACAAATAGGAAATACTTTAAAAATCTTCTTCTCTGAAACCACATGGCCTAGAGCTTAGATATTTGGCATGTAGCATTGTCTAGTGGCCCTCTACCAAGATTGTTCAAATTATGTCCCCCGGATCAAAATTGACTCTGCGCGGGTGGTCACTTAGTTTTGCATAGGCTTATATAGGAAAAACTTTAAAAATCTTCTTCTCTGAAACCACAAGGCCTAAATAAACTTCTACCAAGATTGTTCAAATTATGACCCCCGGATCAAAATTAACCCCACACGGTGGGGGGGGGGGTCACTTAGGTTTACATAGTCTAATATAGGAAAAACTTTAAAAATCTTCTTCTCTGAAACCATTAGGCCTAGAGCTTAGATATTTGGCATGTAGCATTGCCTAGTAGACCTCTTCAAAGTTTGTTCAAATTATGCCCCTGGTGTCAAAAGTGGCCTTTCCGGGGGGGGGGGGGGGTCATTCGATTTACAAAGATGTATATAGGAAAACCTATTTGGTATATAACATTGTCTGGTGATGTTCCAACAAGCAAGTGGACTTGTACCAAGTCACATATAGCAAACTAATATCAATAAAAATGTGTTACATTACATATTGAAATACATTCACATTGATTTCATAATAATAATACTGAGATCGAATGCAATGAAAATCAGATGCATGTTTTTACAAATATTAACACATTTTGTTTTTTACTTTTAAGTTTCAGGCGAGGAAAGTACAGCTAGTGACGATTCTTTAGTTATCATAATTTGCTCTGTTGGAGGAATAAGTCTTGTAGTCGTACTTGTACTTTGCAATTTGTGCTATAAACGTAAGTAGCTGATTGGGCTATTAAACTAGACTGTTTACCTCCTCAATTATTATATTTAAACCCCCAAACACAAAATGTAAGGGGGGCGAGGTATACTGGATTCAGCTCGTCTGTCCGTCCGTCAGTAGACGGAATCTTGTGGACACTAAATCTCTAAAACCACTCAGTAATAAAGCGATCGCGGAATAAATTTGTTGATTAATGATCTTATTATCTGCGAAAAAAGGTATAAATAATGAACAGAAGAATAACTTAAATGTAGTGATGTAAATAAAAACTGTAAAATGTTTGACACCTGAATTGCAGCATGTGTAATGTGTGTAATATAGGCCTGAAAATGTAAATGCCCGGACATTAGTCCACGGAAAAGCCCGGACATTTGTCCATGGAAAGGCCTGGACATTTGCCCATGGAAAAGCCCGGACATTTGTCCATGGAAACTAGTGTTGAATCGGACAGGGTATTTCGATTCACAATCTGAAAATAATCAAAAGTATATTCCTTTACTTAATAACCTAGAGTTACACACTTACACCAGTATCAGTCACTTGTCAGTTGTAGTATGTAGCGATTTTAATCAGACAACAAATTGATTTATAATACTGTCACAGTCTTTCATTATGTCACTGTGGTAATAAATTGAGAGTGAAATTAACATTTTGGACTGTATATTATATCATCATTACAAAACAATGCGCTTCTTTCAAAGCTACCAAATTTTAAAGAACAATTTATTTGACTATAGTTAAATTAATTTTGAATAAAGGTAAAGGTCCAAAATCCTTTGATGAAATGAAGATGAAATCTTGATGTAATTAGTGGATTTAAAAGAAATTCTAATGACTGAAATTTGAGACCTTTGTCCCCATTTTGGTAGATCTGACCAGTTAGCTGGAGTCTATAGTTTAGTTTAACGGAAAGTTCTCTCTCACAGGGAAAATCCAGCTTGGAATCCTGACACTGAACACGTGTGCTACTTTGAAGTAGTCAAACGCATGTGTTGTATATATTTTAAGCTCCAAAAGCATTGGAGAGTGCACTGAAAGTGTAAATGAAGCAGTTGTGGTTTCCTAATCTCTACTCTAAAGATGATGCCCAAAATTACAGATGAAGCTTGCTGCAAGCTTAGAATTGGAACCTTGCGGCAAGCTTGCCCACGCTTGCAGCTCATTTCAATCCACAAGCTTGCGGTGTTATTACACTCGCAAGCTTGCGCAATAGAGGTAGTATTTTTCTTCCTGCAAGCTTGCAAACTGAAAAAAAGGAAAACATATGTGTATACTATAATTAATATAAATTATGCCCTTTTAAAAGTTTTATGTCTGAATACAAATATGAAAAAAACCTGAACAGCCGACCATCACCCCAGTAAAATAAAGATCTGGAATACCACTGGAACTTTATCTGGAATTCCATCTCAATTCCACTGGTATTTTTAAATGGTAAAGTTCTGGTAATAGACTGGAATAGCTTATGTTTTTCCAGTGAAATTGCTTTGGTATTCCAGTGGAAATGTCATAAATACCATTGAAAAATACCACTGGAATTCCATCTGAATACCAGTGGAATTTCATGAGAATACCAGTGGAATTCCATCTGAATACCAGTGGAATCCCCCTTGAATACCAATAGAATTGAAGTGTAACATTATTATATAATTTATGGTGTATTAACATAATTATATTAAAGCATGCTCAGTGGAAATGTGCTGTAAAATAACAGAATGATGTGCCTTTTATCTTCTGTAAATATTTTGTGAAGTCTTTTCTATGAACAAAAATGCGCTGTTTTACTAAAAAAAAAAAAGACATGTTTGTTTAAGGAAATTTAGCATCATGTAAAAGAAAAAAGTAAATGGACTGAATTTGAAATTGTTATTGGTCAATTTTAAGTCACCAAATTTTCCCATATATTTTTTAATTTATTTTTCCATGTTATACTTCTGTGGTCTTTTTATTCAATGATAACATAATTATTTCTTATATATAATATCTTTAGTAATTGCTACTCTAGACATATACATATATGTTATATGAATCAAATAAACAATGTACCTTTTCTGCCCAGCCACTGCATGCTTATCAAATCCTCAGTTAACACTTAAGTGATTTAAACCATCATTTTGTATCTTAGATTAATAATTATTTTTATGCAAATGATACTGTCCTGTTCAGCACAAAGTTCACAAAAGTATCCACATATACATTTCTTAAAAACTTGTTCAAAAACTGTCTAAC
This sequence comes from Saxidomus purpurata, assembly GCA_022818135.1. Taxonomy (NCBI): domain Eukaryota; kingdom Metazoa; phylum Mollusca; class Bivalvia; order Venerida; family Veneridae; genus Saxidomus; species Saxidomus purpurata. The sequence goes on from JAFMSR010000032.1 coordinate 418,485, forward strand.
ATATCTTACATTTGAATCAACAATCAAAATAGAATAATTCTAGTTTTTAGATTGTTTAAAGCACAAAAAAATGGGGGGGGTCAAGGTCACTAGGGTCAAGGTCAAGGTTGGTCACTGTTACTATAAAATTTAAGAAAAAAATTGTTTTTTTTTCAATTTTTGAATTGTTTAAGAAAACAGAAATTCTTTGCAGAGGGGGGAGTCAAGATGACTGTTTTTTTTTAATTCTACAATTTCTACAGGCGCCGTTTAAACCTGCTTTGGTGGCATTGCCGCGTCTTCTTGTTTCTATTTAAGTCATTTTGCGATGAATTATTGAAACTTTTACAAGAATTCAATTTTATATTGTTTTTGTTGTGTATGAAATTTGAATAAATTTGAGACACGATAACACTATTAAAATTAATATTTTGCCACTTTTGCGTTTCTAAACCGGTTGAGTGTACTTATCTGGCACCTGCATTGAACAGGAAACCAGATTATGCAACACAGTTCTTTGAGCCATAAAAGCTAGGTAAGACATGAATATGATTGAATATGATCTTATATTAATTTGTACATATTATATTGCAAAGCTTTTGGTCAGAAAAAAAGACAAGTGTAGCTAAATAATAAAATCAAAATTCTTCAATTTTTATTTAAAACTTTTGCCAGGGAATCATTGAGACAGTTGTTTTTTTTTTAGATTTTTACTATTATGAGTAATAATGTAGTCTTAATAATACAGCTAGTACACTTTAAGTGAAATTTCATGATTTTCAATTTGCCACCGGTTAAAAGTAAATGGAAATACCAAGTTCAGACTTTATTTCTGACAGATATTCAAATATTAAGGTGTTTTTAAACATTAATAGATTTAAAGAACAACTGAACATGTACACTAACACTGCCGATTAGCTTCATGAGAAATGGAAAATTCTTACTCAAGATAGTGTTTTCAATTGAATGCAGTATTTTTTTTTATTCAGCTATTAATTTAAAAAGACTTTCACAAAACTAAAACTAAACAAATGTAAGAACCCTTCTTTGCATGTCAAGAATGCTACTTTTTGAAGTTGAACAGATAATACTCTTTATAGGTTTCTAGGTATTAAACTGACAAGTTTTACTGAACCTTAATTTCCTAACAATGTTTTGACATTGCATGCTTTTGTTGCATATATCTGGGAAACCCCCTCAGTAGTCAAGCTGACTTGAATTCACTACAACCTCTCATTGACAGAGGGCCATGGGTTCAAGTCCTGCTACCGATCATGGCTCTTTATGCCGGGCAGGGTTCTAGTACAGATCAGATCAGAATAGAATAAACTTTATTTCCAATCAGGGGTCAATTACCGTGGCATGTTAATCACAGAGTAGATGCTTAACAAATGAATAAAGATAGTAATGTGAACAAGGCTGAATTAGTATTGGTATAACACATTTAAGATGACCTGTCCTGGGCAGTATATATGAGATGGTAGGTAGCCGTGGGTTTTCTCAGGGTTCCTCCGGCAGTAAGGCACGTCACTACATATGCCAACACCTGTGCAGTCAAGGTTTGAATTAGCTTATGTTTACATTTATTGTTTGTATCCTGCACCTTTTTATAATAAGGTTATCATTTTTTTTAAATCCAACTTAATTGACTCTTCTTTTAATTGGGCCATCCATCCAAGTACTGAATTACAGGCATTTCAGCCCCTAGTCCTTTCATCTCCAAAAACCTTAGATGGTTCAGGCTCCATAGCTGAATATGATGTTTCATTTCAAAATAGGAGAATAAAAAATTAATCAATTATATCTTTATCTTGTTTAATAAGAATTTTAATTTTTTATCCAGGAAAAAATTATGATATTTATGGTATTAATATCTTCAACTGGATGACAATTTTCATTAAATTATTTAAGTATTTCAACTTAATTCAACACATTTCATTTCATAATTTTGCTATAAAGCTACTTCTCCTAATGTAAATTTGATGTTTTTTAGCTCACCTGGCAAATAGTGCCAGAGTGAACTATTAGGATCGCATTCCGCCCGTCGTCCGTACGTCCGCCCGTCCGTCCGTCTGTCTGTCTGTCTGTCTGTCTGTCCGTACATGCCCAGTAGACATTACGGGGTTAGGGTTTGAGTACAACTTAGCATTGTGAGGTTCTTTGAGTTCATTCCGTCATTATGGGGTTAAAAATGGCATTGTGGGGTTAAATAATTGTATTGTGGGGTTGAAAAAGATCAAAGAAAGATCAAAGGGATAACCTCACAAAGTCCGTCTGGTAAGTACGTCCGTCCGTCCGTCCGTCCGTCCATCATTTCCTTCAAACGACATCTACTCTGAAACCACTGAGCCAATGTTGATGAAACTTTGCATGGATGTTCCTTGCATAAAGCATTATCAAAGTTGTTCAAAGAATTCCAGTCAATGCAGAACTCTAGTTGCTATGGCAACAAATAGGAAAAACTTTAAAAATCTTCTTCTCTGAAACCACAAGGCCTAGAGCTAAGATATTTGGCATGTGACATTGGCTAGTGGACCTCTACTAAGATTGTTCAAATTATGACCCCCGGATCAAAATTGACCCCACACGGGGGTCACTTAGTTTTACATAGGCTTATATAGAAAACTTAAAAAATCTTCTTCTCTGAAACCACAAGGCCTAGAGCTTAGATATTTAGCATGCAGCATTGCCTAGTAGACATCTTAAAAGTTTGTTCAAATTATGCCCGTGGGGTCAAAACTGACCTTGTCTGGGGGCACTTGTTTTACAAAGATGTATATAGGAAAATCTATTTGCAGATATAACATTTTCTAGTGATCTTCCACCAGGAAAGTGGCCTTGTACCAAGGTGTTCGATATAGGGCCATCATGACCCTTTTGTCTAATGGATGATTGTCCGTCGTCCGTCAACATTTTGATTCAAACGACATCTCTTCTGGAACCACTTGGCCAATGTTGATGAAACTATGCAGGTGTGTTCCTTGCATAAAGATTTACCAAAATTGTTCAAAGAATTCCATTCAATGCAGCAGTATGGTTGCTATGGCAATAATAGGACAAACTTTAAAAATCTTCTTCTCTGAAACCAGAAGGCATAGAGCTTAGATATTTGGCATGTAGCATTGTCTAGTAAACCTCTACCAAGATTCTTCAAATTATAACCCCATGATCAAATTTGACCCTGCGGGGGATATTTGGTTTTACATAGGCTATATAGGAAAAACTTAAAACATCTTGTTCTCTGAAACCACAAGGCCTATTTGGCATGTAGTATTGTCAAGTGGACCTCTACCAAGTTTGTTCAAATCATGACCCCTGATTTAAAAATGACCAAGCCCAGGGGTCTGTTGATTTTACATAGGAAACACTTTTAAGTCTTCTTCTCTGAAACCAGAAGGCCTAGAACTTAGATATTTAGCATGTAGCATTTGTTTCAGTAAATTTATTCAGAATTTACCCAGATTTAGACACATTTATTAACTTTCCTTTAACATGGTTTTCTTAGAACGTGGAATTAGAATTGGTTGTCTTAATTTTGAAATGACGAGGAGAAAACTAGTATGTTCAAATAAATAATTTGATGGCAATTGTATGTTTTATTTTTTAACTTATTTGATAAACAGTTCTGAAGCAGTAAAGACATTAAGAAATACACGTTTCTATAACTACTACTATTTTAGTAGTCTTACTGTTTGCTCTTATTATGTTGTTTCCCTAAATTAGACGGGAATTGCTTATCAAATATTTAAAGCAGGTCACAAATTGATATAGTCCTATAAATGACCCGATACATCATTTCTTTTTTCAATATATTTTACGATATTTATACCTCCGAAACTAAGTTTAGGGGGTATATAGGAGTCATCCGGTGGCTGGTCGGGCGGGTGTGTGGGCGCTCGGTCAGTTGAAGTTTCCTTGTCCGAAGCATAACTTGACAACTACTGGTTGAAATTCAATACTATTTAATACAATGGTCAAGCATATTAAGAGGAAGTGCAGTGCACAAGAACCATAATTCCATCTTGACTAATTACAGAGTTATTGCCCTTTGATATTTTTCCTTGTCCTGATATTAATTAGAAAACTACTGGTTGGAATTAAAAAAAAAAAACTTCATACAATGGTCAAGCACATTGAGAGGAAGTGCAGTGCACAAGAACCATGATTCCATCTTGACTAATTACAGAGTTATTGCCAAGAACCATATTGCAATTTTATTGTTTTTTGCAAGGTATTCTGTTACTTATTACTTCTTCAGTTGATAAAGCGGTCTTTCTGGGGTATTAATCACATTTAATGATAGGTCTAGTTGAGGCTTAATGAAATGAAATAAACATTACTATTTTTATCAACTTCAGGATCAATAAAACCTCCTACAAACATAAAATGTGAAGGCACGACTGATACATCGATTACAATTCCTTGGGAAGAAGGGTCTAACAGACGGCCTGTCAATGTTCAGATCTGTTTGGTTGTTTTAGGGAAACTTAAGCTAATAAATGTTTCGTTGCAGGTACAAAGGCGCGCTTACCATATTGTTATACTGGTGAAACGTTGAAATCAAACAATGGCCTTTTTGGGGATTTATTTCAACAAATGAAGCCTTTACATGAAGAGTAAAGGAAGAAAAAGGAAGAAAACAAATATTATTCAAGAATTTAAAAACTAACAAACCGTAGTGAACATAACAAGCCACATGAACGTTGGTAATGACAGTCCATTGGTGTTAACAGTTTGCTTTTGTTTACCCCTATTTTTCAAATTAACAAATTTTGCCAATAATTAAACTTTGTAAGAATTCGAAAACATTTCTTGATTTGTAAAATTCTTTCAAACTATTACGACTATTATTTTGAAAACCAATGAGCTAAGACAGTTCTCTTTTTTGCAATAAGAAAGGTTTTTAAAAAAAAACTTCACTTCATGGCATGACAATTTGGTGATACCTCATTTGGTAGGGATTCTTTCAGAAATTGGTTGGGAAATATGGGTGAACGCAAAAGCTGCTTGTGTCAAAATTCATGAACATCTTTATCCTGGAATTAACGTGAAACCATATTTTATCTCATTTGCATTCCTAATTAATGTATGGAATAATAGGGACATGTGCTTGAGTCAGGATGAGGTGCTATGCAAAACTGCATGTCACAGTCAACTGCCACTCTAGATGCAAACATGGTGAACATTCTACTAATATCATCATGTTCACCTAACGTAAACCTAAAACGTTTTGTTAATATTAAAACGAAGATGAAAACATACCCATTTTATAAATTGATTGAATCTTGTACTGGTTACAATATAAGACTTTCTTGTTTTTATAAATTGAATTTCCTAATTTTGCAATTTTGTAAAACGTGGGGTGCATCAAATAAACAAAAAAGTCTACAACTTATAGAACAATTTTGTCTTGCATAGATAGCTACAGTTTTCACGAAGTCATTATCTGTGACAATCTAAGTTAATTAGAAGTTACAAATACTGTTGTTTATTGTTAATATAACAAGTTGACTTTATAAATTTGCACAGACTATATAACGCTGTGAAGTTATTCTGAATTGGTTGTAAACTGCAACATTTTCAAGGATGTATCTCACCCTATATTAAAATCATAAATTTCAACGGATTTTGTGTTATTCATTCGCAGTGTATTTACACTAGAACAAGTTTAGTCCTGGTATAACAAATACTGAGTAACAAAGCTATAGGTAATAAGTATAAGCGGGTTTGTCCACTGAACGAAGCAGCTATTGCTGAACCTAACACGCTACCAACCCATATTTTCAAAAGAGACACATCCAGATACCTGTACAGGATACAACTTGAACACGCTACCCAAACTTAATCAAATGTCTAGCACGTGAAAATATATCCCCATAGATCACTTCCAATAACCCAATAACATATAATATAAACGAAGGTAATTAAAAAAATTGGCAAGGAACAGTTATAGTTCTTTTATATCGCAAGTCCACTCTTATGTCCTCTATCATTTTACGCAGTTTGAATAAAGTCCCTTCACTTTTGCAGTTAGATTAATTGGAAAATAAAGGGAGATAATTCAAAACTAGGCAAGGCAGAGTAATAGTTCTTGCCTAGTACACTTTCTCTTAATGACGTCTATCTTTGTGTCGAGAACTTGACATTTTAATTGTTGTTAACAAAGTGCCAGAGTGAGCTATTAGGATCGCATTCCGTCCGGGGTCCGTCGTAAGGCGTACGTCGTACGTCCGTTAACATTTTCCTTCAAACATCTACTCTGAATCCAATGGGCCAATGATATAACCTGGCAGGGATGTTCCTTGCATGAAGCCCTTTCATAGTTGTTCAAATAATTCCATTCCATGAAGAAATCTGGTTGCTATGGCAACAGAAAGGAAAAAATTAAAATGTCTTCTTCTCAAGAACAGGAAGGCTTAGAGCTTAGATATTTGACATGTGGCATCACCTAGTGGACCTCTACAAATGTTTTTTCAAATTATGACCACTGGGTCAAAATTGACCCCGCGCGGATGTCACTTGCTTTTACATAGGCTTAATGTAGGAAAAACTTTAAAAATCTTCTTCTCTGAAACCACAAGGCTTAGATATTTAGCATGTGGCATTACCAAGTGGACCTCTACCAAGATTGTTCAAATTATGATCCCCGGGTTAAAATTGACCCAACCCGGGGTCACTTGTTTTTATATAGGTTTATTTAGGAAAAATTAAAAAAATATTCTTCTCTGAAACCACAAGGCCTAGAGCTTAGATATTTAGCATGTGGCATTACATGGTAACCCTCTATCAAGATTGTTCAAATCATGACCCCCGGGTCAAAATTGACCGTGCCCGGAGGTCTCTTGATTTAACATAGGCTTATATAGAGAAAAATCTTGAGCCAAGGTCAAAATTGACCCTTTCTGCTATTGATGATCTTCTATTTTAGCCAATGGTAGCCAGGTGAGCAATATAGGGCCATCTTGGCCCTCTTGTGTTGTATATATAATGACGTAACACTGATTTTGGTGCTTAAGGAACTATTTCCGAGCAAGCATAATACATCGCGCCGACATTGGTCCGATATCGCTCTCAATATCTGCCCAATACCAGATTTTTATATCGGACCGACCTCGGTTTTGCAAAGTTGACGCAATATCGCGCCGATGTCATTTCTGATATCAACCCAATATTGGACCGGCTTAAAAACCATATTGGACCTTTATTAACTATCAGACCGATATGAAAAACTGTAGTAATTGTGCAGTACAAATGTACATATATTCTTGTACATAAAGAAACGTATGCACCATATACTGAAAAGGTCCGATGTATAATGGCATTGACTATTACCTTAACCTGCTATATGGATAAGACTAGTTTTTCTTTACCGCTCCACAGACAACATTTTAAATTGCGAAAACCTGTGATAATAGCAAACTACTGTTCCTTTACTACATATGGGAGATAAACAATACAAAAACACATTGCAAACTTCAACAGTATTTCAGTTTGAATTGAATTAAGTAAAATATGATTTACCTTTCCAAAAGATAACCCAATTGAGGAGAATTTGCACAAAGTGTTTATTTCAAATATGATCCAAAATGGCGGTATATTCCGGGCTAAATGAAGTATAAATTAAAGCCAGACATATAAACAATCAAAGCACTGAAAGTACTGGTAGAGCGATGACCTTGAACAACAGTAGAGGTAGTTAAAGCACATAAACCATTCTCTTGTTCTCTAGCGCAGTAGCTTGTCATTTTGTAAAAGTATAGCACAATTCTTTAGATTTTTCATCAATGAGAATCAAGACAGATCCCAATTCTCTATTCATTTCAAAACAAATACTGTTTGTAGGTAGGACAAACTGTAAGCAGTCATGGGTTCATATAACAGGAACAAAATACATGTGGAGCTATCACTGAAGTCCGCCTCCGTAGTCAAGTGGTTAGAGTTGATGACTTGAAATCACTGTAACCTCTCATGCATAGATTGATGGTTATGGGTTTGAGCTCTGCTTCAAGCCATGTCTCTTTATGAGCGAAAGTTGGCAGTTTCTTACGGAGAATAGGAGTCTAGTACTGGTTCTTCCCAGAAACAATAGTTTGGTGAACCGTTAAAATGACCAAAATATGTTGGAACAGGCTTTAAATTCTTAAAACAAGCTATCACTAAATATAGTCTCATGACTTTTGACCCTTAATTGTGACATTGATCTTAAGCTGGCACAGTTCGAACATATGTGTTACGTGTCACATTTATACTCTGAAGATTTGACCTAAGTTTAATGTTAACCTTACATAGGGTCAAGGAGGTAAAGTCTAATAAGCTTTGACCCCCATGCGACCTTGACCTTGATCGAGGCAACATTTCGACCTAGCCTTCAAGAAAATCATTCAAGAGATTTGAAAAATATAGTCTCATGACCTTTGTACCTTAAATGAGACCTTGACCTTGAGGTTCATGGTCTTGGTAAGATGAACATTCATATCAAGTTTCATTAAAATCCTTTAAGCGGTTAAAAATATGGAGCAGACACTGATAATGAATCACCTTAAGTATGACTTTGAGCTGATATGTGTTCTGCATGTCATCTTGATGAGTTAAATATTTGACCAAATGTACATGGAAATCCTTCAAATTGAGGGGACACTAAACACCAATGACCCCTATTAAAAGTGTGACCTTAAGACAACAGGCTTGGAATATAAGTTCTTTGCAACATCTCGATAAGATGAACATTTGACCCAAATTTCAAGATTTCAAACTTCAAGGGGTTGAGGACATTATGGAGCTGACATCAAATCAGCCATCAGACTGACTGATCAATTTACAAACTGACTGACCGACAGACTGACTGACCAGCTGACTCGTCTATACCCCAAACTTTGTTTGTGGGGAGATAATAAACTTACTGCTGAGGTTTACTAACGCTCCCTTGCAATAAACTTGCTTGTTCCTGTAATAAATACAGACCTAAAACCTGTACTTATCTGGCACCTTCATTGAACAGGAAACCAAATTATGCAACACAGTTTTTGAGCTATAAAAGCTAGGTAAGACATGAATAAGAATGAATATCATCTTATTTAAAATTAGTCTATATTAATTTGTACATAACTTATGAAATTGCAAAGCTTCTCAGTATAGCTAAAAAATAAAATCAAAATTTCTCAATTTTTATTTAAAACATTTGCCAGGGAATCATACATTGAGACAGTTGTTTTTTTAGATTTTTACTTTTATGAGCATGTTTATTATAGTCTTAATAATACAGCTAGTACACTTCATGCGAAATTTCATGATTTTCAATTTGCGACAGGTTAATAGTAAGTGGAAATACCAAGTTCAGGCTTTACTTCTGACAGATATTCAAATATTAAGGTGTTTTTAAACATTAATAAATTTAAAGAACAACTGAACATGTACACTAACACTGCCAATTAGCTTCATGAGAAATGGAAAATTCTTACTCAAAATTTACATGCTAATAGTCAGTGTCTTGAATTGTATGCAGTATTTACTTATTGGCATCAGTTATTAATTTGAAAAGACTTTCACAAAACTAAAACTTACAAAATGTAAAAACCCTTTTATGTGTACATGAATACAGTTGTCAAGAATGTTTCTGTTTGAAGTTGAACAGATAGTAGTATTTATAACTCTCTAAGAATTAAAGTGCTTTGATAACTAAGACAAATTTTACTGAACCCTAATTTCCTACCAAATTATGAACTGCATGCTTTTGTTGCATATCTGGGAAACCTATTGCTACCACCTCAGTGGTCTACCTGACTTGAAATCACTACAATCTCTCATTGACAGAGGGCCATGGGTTCAAGTCGTGCTACCGATCATGGTTCTTATGCAGGACAGGGTTCTAGTACAGATCAGAATAGAATAAACTTTATTTCCAGTCAGGGGTCAATTACCGTGTCATGTTAATCACAGAGTAAATGCTTAACAAATAAATAAAGATAGTAATGTAAACAAGGCTGAATTAGTATTGGCATAACACATTTAAGAAGGTCCGTCCTTGGCAGTATAAATGAGATGGTAGGTAGCCGTGGGTTTTATCCGGGTTCCCCCAGTAGTAAGGTACGTCACTATAATGCCAACACCTTTGCAGTCAATTCAAACGGTTTGCATCAGCTTATGTTTATATTTGTTGTTTGAATTCTGTGACTTTTACTAATGTTATTATTTTTTTTAAACCCAACTAAATTGACTCTTCTCTTAATTGGGTAATCCATCCAAATACTGAAGTACAGGCATTTCAGCCCCTAGTCACTTCATCTCCTAAAAGCTTAGATGGTTCAGGCTCCATAACTGAATATGATGCTTTCATTTCAAAATAGGAGAGTAAGAAAATATCAATTATATCTTTAATAAGAATTGTACGTTTTTCCAAGAAAATAATTATGATATTAATGACATTAATAGTTTCATCAGTTTGACATTTTTATTACATTATTTAATTATTTTGAATTCATCACATTTCAATTTCATATTTTTGCTATAAAGCTATTTCTCCTAATGTCTGATGCCCATTTTCAATCATATTAAACAAGTAAAACAAAAAATTCCGTGGTCCAGTGATTTACGCTGTGGACTACCAATCCGGAGGTCTCTGGTTCGAATTCCGATCAGGGTACCTGAAATTAAAGAAACGCTTTTCAGTGTTTTCCAACCCATATGTTTCTATGTATGAGATTTTACCGTTGGTATCCATATGACCAACACCCCAAGATTTAGCTTTCAGGGGATAGTGCAAGATGCAGAACGTGTCCCATTTTAGAGACACCCCTGGTTCTTTAGCATGCCCGGTGTACAGCATAGATACATGGGACCTCAATTTGTAGGTCTTATCCGTAAAACCATTAGTTATGTTAGTGGAGGAGCTGGGGAATGAGCCCGTGATGCCTGGATTACATTGGTCCAGTGCGTTACCACTGAACCACTGATCTGCCCTTTTCCCACCTTTCTACAGATGAACTGGTTTAAAACGCAGAGGTGATGTAGTCTAGGTGCGGTGCTCGAGTGGTTAACGGTCTGGACTACCAATCCGAAGGTCCAAGGTTTGAATCCCAGCCGGGGCACTGGAAATTTCATAAACACTTTCCAGTGCTATATACACCGGGCATGTAAAAGAACCAAGGGGTCTATTTGTAAAAGAGCTAGGGTCTGGTACCCGGATTCCCTTGTACCTGCATCTGTCTCTCTTCAACCTACGCCTGTCAAGGGTCTTGGCAAATTCACCCAGGGAGAAGTCCCAGGGTCGGCCAGGTCTATTAAACAATCAAAGAAAAAATAGTCTCGCGTGTACATGGTGTATCTGTGATGTACACTAGGTGCATAAAAGTACCACCAGAGTCTGGTACCCGTATTCCCTTGTATGCATCTATTTCTTCAGCCTGTTTCACCTAAGGATAACCCCCAGTGTCGGCTGGGACTCTAAACCACACTGCACACAAAGCTAATGAATAGGTGAAATGACTACTACAGGGTTAAAGTCATGTGTACTGACTGCTCAACGGTGTTATATTGACAGTGTTATGTGGTCTAATGTTGATAATGGGATATTGTAATATTAATACTCGGGGTATTCTTTTTCTTATTTTCTGATTGGATTTGGATCACTGGTTGTTTAGTACCGAATGACCGAGCGTAGTTATTAAACTACTTTCGTTTTTGAGTACCGGCGCACCGTCGGCAAACAAAAATAAAATTTCCTATTAAAGTATTCTAGTCATAATCAGGTCTGAGAAAATTATTGATTGAAAAGATATATATACAAATATAATTAAATAGAACTTTAAAGAAGTTATAAATACTTTTCCGTTTATATTTTTGCCGGACTTAAGCGACCGCAACGTCCGCAAAAGGCGTAATAATTGCATCCTTCCGAAATAAAAACAAAAACTTATGTCACCGCCACCACCCTAATCATTATAAGGTTTCGAATCAGGCCTGAGAAAATTATTAATTGATTGAAAAGATAGATGTTTAATTAAATAGAACATTAAAGAAGTTATAAATACTTTTCCGTTGATATTTTTTGCTTAAATTTAAGCGACCGCATCGTCCACAAACATGTGACGTAATAATTTCATCCTTTCAACTTAAAACAAAAACTTATGTCACCCCTACCATCCTAATCATAACAAGGTTTCGTATTGAGATAGGTCATATAAATGTGTACTGTTCATCTCATGCATGTCTTTATCGATTGGTTTGTATAAACTTATAGAACTTTTTACTACAGCTGCGGAGGCATGAGAATCATGTTGTACTTTGGTCAATGGTAAATTTCTGGATTTTCTGGTATACTGTTAACTATAGAGCGATGATGACGTCATCACTCTAAAAATTAAGTTGTCTTTATTGTTTTAAGACTTTAAGCGTTGCACTTCGCTCAGCAAAAATATAGAAATTCACTAACTTATATTCGGAGTTATTTTGTACTGCCTGTCTATTCCTCAAACGTGCCCCATTTCTCTATTTCTGATATCAAACCAAGGTTGGACCGATATCGAAACATCCACTGTGTTAAATAAGGTTTGTACCTATTTAGAGAAGAATTTAACGTAAATTCGTTCAATCTTAAACGATTTATGAAATAATTGAAACATATTTCTTCTTATTATACATAACAATGTTGTTCTCCGTAAACGGTTGATATCGGCTGAATATCGTACCAATATTAAAAACAGATATCAATCAGCCTACTTAAAACTGATATTGGTCCAATGTGCACATGCTTGCTGGGTTGTACACCTCTACACCTCGGTTGTAGGTGCGTAATTTTGTTATCTTACTTTTCTGAAAGTTTCATGTTTAGAAAAGGAATAGTTTTGAGGCAATACTGTAGATTAAGTTTGCAAGTCGGATCTCAAAATTGCCAGAATTGAAAATCCTTTCTTAATCACTATTTTGGTTTATTATTCAGCAAATCATGATTGTATCTTATAAATATATTGATCTCATTTACTTATGGAGAGTCATGGCCGCATCCCCTTTTCAGCCAATTAAGGACGAAATTGGTATTTTCATAAAAAATTTTAATTTTCATAAGAACCTTAAATTTAGGTAAATTATTGCCCTCGCGTCAGCACGCAGACGAAACTCCAGCCGCCCTGGGCAATCTTCAGTGACCTGCCACACGCGTGACCGAGTTTTATGGCCCATCCAGTAGACGATCAACCGCTGTAAAACGGTATATCTTGTTAGGGGTCAATTATATTTCAAAACAATATATTTTAACAAAGATTAAGTGACCAGTTCATCCAAAACTGGGATTCAAGATTCAAGATTGAATTATTCCAGTAGAGCTCTATTTTATAGACAGATCTTGTCTTTCAGATTTCAGCCGTATCTTGAATGTTTCAATGCAAATAAATTGTGTCAGTCATTTACACGTTTACGAGTTCCCTCTCATAGATTGCAAATTGAGGCCGGAAGATGGATTAGACCAGTTAGTATACCTATAGATGAAAGTAAGTGTAATGTGTCAGTGTCAAATACTAGGGGATGGATATCATTTTGTAATAGAATGTCAAATATACAAAGATTTAAGAAAACAATATTACCCAAAGAAATACTGGGTCAGACCAAATATGCTCAACTTTGTGGAACTTTTATTTTCAGAAAATCAAATTATACATTCTGCTGCATTCTTAAATTCAGGCACACGTTTCATGAAGTGATTATTACAGTGAATTTGACTTGCCTGTGTAGTCCATTTATTTTAAATTGAATGATATTCCATTTACATTTTATAGAAAATCATAAATGGTACATTGTGATAAAGGTGCTGCAATTATTATCTGCATTTTAACTTTTAAGTTGCTAACCATTTACTTGGTTGCAATTACTGTGTTCTGTACTAATTTAATTCTGATAACATGTATCGAGGTTAATTGTTAAAGACCCAATTAGGGTATCATTTGAAAATTAATAACTTCAGTGATCTTTTTATCCACATCAACTAAAAGCAACTGTAAACTCAACATTAGTTCTGATTTTACAATATACTTCTTTCTAAATCTGTCTGAAATTACCTTTGCATAAGTTTGCTCTTCATTAAATCCTTTAGTGTGTCGCTAAACAGTCCATGATATTATCAAAGTCTGTCCATAAAATGTCCACTTACATTATTGTCATAGGAGTTCTGTTCTTAAAAAAACATTGAATTATCACCAGAATATTCTTTCAGATGTACACATATCATAAAAATACTTTCAAAAAGATGTTTGCTTTGAATCCACCAATCAGAAAGCATGCAGAAGTTTTTTTTTCTTCATATTTCCTCAATGCTCCAGTGGGTTAACATGTGTTGCATTCATAGTTTTATCTGTATAAACATGAGCAAATTCCTTTGATGAACCTAGAGATAAAATTGACCTCTTGTTATCAGTGACTGGTTTCCAAGGTTACAGTCTGTTATACTATGAAAACTGGATACAGGCCCTATTACAACAACAAAATAGTACATGTGGTGGTTGTTCCAAGATAAATAATGAAGGAAATTTTTAAAAGATGCTCCAGATTTTTTGTAAAATGAATGCTATATTTGTTCATGAGTACTTACTAGTATTTAAGTACTCAAATACATGTACATGTACAAGTATTATAGTATATTAAGTGTTATTTGAAAATATATATGATTTCTCAAAATCACAAACTTTTCGATTGAAGATCATCAAGTAATTCCAAGAATTTTTTTGCTGATAATATGGTATGAAACTTGAAATAAGCTGTAACAGTTGATAATACATTACAGGGTTTTACTCTCTCTGTTGTAGAGAGTAAATTAATTATTCTCTATTTTCTTTTGGAAATGAATGGACAAAAGAAAAATAAGACCAAATAGGAATAAGAATCAATGTATTGGCAGAGACATAACGATACAAGTATATACAATGCAATCACATGATAAATTCTTTTAAACTATGATTGGTAAATTAACTGTAGTTACAAACTATTGAAATACAGTTATAACTTAATACAGTTCAAAAGTTTGTTCGTATCATATAGTATGAGTTCACTAACTATAATTCACTGATATCACACATTTTAGTTAGAATCATTAAAATCCAGATCACATAAAAATGAATCACATTAAACACAGTGTCTTTTTGTTCCCAAGATAGTTAAAATATGTAAAACATTCAAGACATTTAAATACATTGTAACGCGATACAGAAAGTCACAAGGTCCTGTTGTGGTTCTACGATCGGGAAAACGAGCAAAACAATGAACGACAGCACGTCATCAGAGCTCTGGAAAAGACTAACACAAGCATATACATATATATATATATATAACAAGTAAAAAGTAAAACCACCAAGACGTCAGCAATTCCGTACATTATATGATCTTCAAGTTACTGATATTTGATAACATTTTGAAATAAGCAAAATACGTAAAATCTCCGCGGAAACGCTCTCCAGATGCCTCAATACCATTGCAGCGTTATCCTGGTAAGAAAATCACGAATAGAAATAAAATAGAACTACAAAAAAATCATAATTCCGTGAAATCAATAATCGTGAAAACCCCTGAAATATATTGACTGTTCAATAATTTTAATCAAAATAATGAAATCCCAATACTTGTTGTTATCATCATCGGCAACAAGATTAGCAGAGGAACATTCAACAACTACATCTTCACCAGTAGCAGCAAAACTATCCTCACATCATCACCACCACTCCTATGATCGATTGAATATCGACGAATTCTTACCAAAAGGTCCAATAATAAGCCCCCGATGGGTATCATTTTCAGAAGTATTTTGATACTGCATCTAATAATTAGCTAAAGCATGTTATAAAATGAAGACTTTGGCAAGAACGAAGTGCCACTTTTGCAAGACTGCAGAGATATAAACATTAAACATTTTACTGTTTTCAGCAAAAAAAGTAAAAAGACCACCCAGGTCTTTTTAAAATTACTATATACCTTTGTAAAATATTTTTCTGAGGTTGCTAGAAATTTGAGAAAACATTGCTTGCCAATCATCATGTTTTATGACATATTTCAAGATATGTTATGCCCTTTTACAATTTTGACACTTCATTGTCTTTGATATTATATCTTTAATAACTGGGAGGGCAGGTGGGTACTCAATAATGTAATATGTCAATACTGAACCTCGAGTGAAGAAATGCGTAACTATATTCAATATATACCCAACGAAACAGCACGAAAAGCTCGTGACTAAATACCGCCAAAACTAAACATGTATACCTGTACAAATAAAAAAATAATAAACCCAATAGATACCGTATATCCTTTGAACGCCGATAGGTAATAAACCGTATACGCGGGTTAAGACAGGTTTGGCCTTCCATAGAAGTGACAGTTACCGTATGGAACACGTTTTGTCTGTATGAATTTAAAGGCTATGCCGACAGCTCCTGAATGTTGAAAACTCAGACGTCCGAGGCAAATGCTGACACTTTTAGACAACCTTGAAAATGACCTTGGACACAATTTTACCAGGTTTGAACATTTTCATTTTACCAACGTTCGCGTACAGGCCCCTGTGGGATAGTGTTTTGAGCGCGTGCAAATATTTTTTCACAGACATAAAGCAGACATGTCGTACTCAAACCTAGGTATATTGACATCTTATGACAACGCTTAAAATTGACCTCTCGTTAGCAAAAAAAAAAAAAATGAAGTCCATGCGCAGGTTGGCAGACAGGGTGACCCCTGCGCGTGACCTCTGTAGATGGGCCAATGGAAATTTTACTTTCATGTTACAGCTCAATCTATTTGCTGACGTATACAACACGCGCAGTAAACCGAAAGTAGCATAATGTGATGTACAGTGTTTACAAAAACACATGCATGTCTGTCGAGTGTGTAACAAAATATGCCGGTGTGCAAAGGATATAACAACATAGAAGAATTTCCATATCCAAACCGAGAATAATTTTATTTACTCTCTCTGTTGTAGAGAGTAAATTAATTATTCTCTATTTGGTTATGGAAATTAATGGACAAAAGAAAAATAAGACCAAATAGGAATAAGGATCAATGTATTCGCAGAGACATATCGAGCAAACAAAGAGGGAAGCTGTACTTGCCTCGAAAGATGCTAATTCTGTTTGAAGACACATGTACCATATAACTATGTGAACTGTGACATGCGAGGTTCCTTCATCCGTTCAAACCGTGACAATAGTCATTGATACACTGTTCCTCTATCTACTCTAATTCCAATACACTGTTTCCTCCATCTAGGCATACAGCGTTGGCAACAATCGATACACTGTTTCCTCGATCTAGGCATACAGCGTTTAGCATGAATCGATACACTGTTGATTATTAATTTTCTACTTTCTATTTAAAATGCAAATGGTGGATTGGAAATAAGGGGAAGTAACTCGGGCCAATTACTACTATTTTGTTACACTATGTTTTATTTTTGGTTGAACACGGAAAATGTACGCCCGGGGATGCTTCGAAATAGGGGTAACGTAAAACTATGCCTATGAACTGCTGTCTTTCAGGCGATATCATATAGCGGGATAGTATGTCTCAAAGATGCGAATTTATACAACTCATGTCAGGTTATGGTTACGGTTAAGGAACATTTATTATAACCATGTTGTCTAAACTTTGATAGACATAATAGACGTCTTGTTTAATTGTATGTCAACAAGTAGACGTAAAACAAGTGAACATGGACTACTTGGAGTGAACATTCCGGTGTCCACTTAAAGCTTCCATAGTATACCTGTTATATGATCTGTTAATTGGCAAACGTTTTGGTATTTTTAATTTAATAACATCCTTTCGGAATATTGAGTTACTTTAACCCGAAATGCAAGAAAACTGCTTAAACTGCATCATAACCTGCTGGCATAATGTTGTACGCAAAGTTATTGAAATGTAAATGTTTGTGGATTTTTATAGAAATTTTCTAAATGTTTTAAAACTAATTCATTAATGC